>CAUYRH010098139.1:0-23242 GCA_963574655.1 Perodicticus potto
CAGAGGCAAGAGAGTTTGCTCCCCTCCTGGGTCCTCTTGCCTGGAGGTTTAGTTCTTCCTCTACTTATAATTCTTTCCTATAAATAAAATCCTGACCTACCACTAATCTTCTTTCCTGTAAATAAAATCCTGACCTACCACCATTCTTCTTTCCTGTAAATAAATCCTGACTTACCACTACTCTTGTGGTCCTTCGATTCCTTCTTCGAATCGCCTGAGACCAAGAACCTGAAATTCCGGCATCACACTGACAGCTACTACACTCAAGATACAGGTCTAACACCCCCTCCACTGGCACTACTACCACACAAGGCTGGTTGGAGGCAGTGTATAGTGGTCAAGTGTGCCAGTCTGTTAACCAGCTTTTGACAGAATTTGTGACTAGTTGCACAGATTGACAGTACTTTTTAATTTTATCTGTCTAATAGACCGTCATGTCAAAGAAGACCAAGAGAATGCGGAAGAAAGAAAACAGATTTTTAAATGAGGATTGGGAATTGCGGTATTATCTTGTTTCTGCTAAAAACAAGATGATATGCTTGCTTTGTGATACTGCAACATCAACATTAAAGAAATTCAATGCTCATCAGCATTATAATACTCGTAAGGATCACAGATATTTTAGATTAGAGGGAGCGGCGCAAAAGGTTGTATTGTAGAAATTTACAGATGAAAAAGCAAAAGCAAAGACAATTTTTAAAAGCAGCAGTAAGACGTGGAAATACCACCACTGAAGCAACTCATTAAGTAGTTTATGTACTGGTGGGGGGAGCCATTCATGGAATGTAGAAATTGTGAAAGAATGCATTGTCAAATTGTAAGATGCTTAAACCTGGATAACATTTCAAAGTACAAACAACTGCCTCTTTCAAGAATCATAACTGGTTGGCAGCATGAATTAGCCTTCAACTTCACAACTTCATGCAATGCTTCAAAAGTAGAATATATATTATTCAATTGCTTTGAATGACTCAACTAACAATACTTCCCTGGTGCAAGTTTTATACTTCATTTGGATTATAACAGAAGATTTTCTTTGCTACATAGAGTTACCCACTTTGGGCACTCTTGTGAACAGAACACAAAGAATCTTAAACAACTTTCAAGATAAATGTCATTCAGTTGGACTGAATGTGGCAAATTTAGTGGGTGTATGTACAGACAGTGCATCTTGTATGAAAGAAAAACAGAGGGTTTATTGCAGATAAAAAAAGTATTAACAGATCCAGATGCTCTCATTTCTTTTCATTCAATCTTGCATCAGCAAATCTCTGCGCTAAAGCTACTATTTTAAGTGGCACTTTGTAACAAGTTAAAAGTATTGTTACTATTTTTGGCAAATGCAGCAGGGCATGATCAATTTCCTCACATGCTGAAGTTGAAGGATGAGGTTTGGGGTGTGGATTTGCTTATTTTTCTAAGTATTATTCTCAAGCATGTTCACTATCACAGGGACAGGTGTTAGCCAAAATTTCATCTCAGTAAGAACAGATAGTTAAATTTAAATGAAGAACAGAATCAGCAACATGAATTATTGAAAGATGATTCTTATATAAGAATATAGCATTTCGGTGTGATGTCATGTCAAGTCAAAACAATGTGAATATCTTTACAAAGGAAAACCAAGTTTATGTATGATATATGGCAAAAAAAATCCAGGTGTTTTGAAAAGCTTTCTTCAAAACATTTCTTCTGAAGGAAATTTTTTCTTTTTTTCTTTTTTGAGACAGAGTCTTACTTTATTGCCCTCGTTAGAGTGCAATGGCATCACAGCTCACAGCAACCTCCAATTCCTGGGCTTAAGCAATTCTCTTGCCTCAGCCTCCCAAGTAGCTGGGACTACAGGTACCCGCCACAATGCCTGGCCACTTTCTGGTTACAGTTGTCATTGTTGTTTGGCAGGCCCGGGATGGATTCGAACCTGCCAGGTCCGCTGTATGTGGCTGGTACCGTTAGCCACAGAACAAAAGGCGCCAAGCCTGATGGAAATTTTGGATGAACATTTTCCCAAAGGTAACTGATGAACAAGATAATATATGTGAATCATCTGAAGAACATACAGCTGTTACTCCCTTATTAACTGGAGAATACAATGAAAGGTTCACAATGCCTTTGAGAATCATGACATCACACTCAAATAAACATTTCAGCCTCGCCTAGTTGCTATCACCAGGGCACCTCAAGAACTACAGAAGGAATGGGTTGAGCTCTCAGTAGGTGATATTTTAAAGTCATTGTTGGATGCTAAGAAAGAACAAATCGAAATATGAAGGCCGTGGCAGTGCCTCAGGCCTATAATCCTAGCACTCTGGGAGTGTGAGGTGGGTGGACTGTTTGAGCGTAGGAGTTTGAGACTAGGCTGAGCAAAAGTGAGACCCCCATCTCCACTAAAAACAGAAAAACTGAGGCAGACACAATTGCTTGAGCCCAAGAGCTTGAGGTTGCTGTGAGCTATGATGCCATGGCACCCTATCCAGGGTAACCAGAGTGAGACTCTGTTTCAAAAAAAGAAAAAAAGAATTCAGGAGAATACCCATATCTTCGACAGCATACCAAAAATGCTTTCTTGCTTTTCAATCATTTATTGTTAAGAATCTACTTTCTCCTACCTAACTATAATCAAGACACCCTTCTGGCCAGGCGCAGTGGCTCACGCCCTATAATCCTAGCACTTTGGAAGGCCAAGACAGGTGGATTGCCTGAGCTCAGGATTTCAAGTACATCCTGAGCAAAAGTAAGACCTGGTCTCTAAAAACTACCAGGTGCTGTGGTGGGAACCAGTAGTCTCAGCTACTTGGGAGTCTGAGGCAAGAAGATCTCTTGAGCTCAGGAGTTTAAAGTTGCCGTGAACTATAATGCCACAGCACTCTACCCAGGGGGACAAAGTCAGACTGTCTCAAAAAAAAAAAAAAAAAAAAAAAAAGACCCCCTTCTGGGCACAAACTGAACCTGTGGACCTTCATGCTACAAGCAAATATTTAAATCCTTTCCAACAAGAAACGGACACGACAGTCATGAAGATTCGTTAATTTTTAAATTAAGAGTTTTCATTTTTTGAAATTATTAAATACATAGTAGAGTTTTACAAAATAATTTACTATTTAAAGTATATCTAATTGAAGTCTCTATAATAGGGCCTTATTTGATTACAGCTAAATTAACACCGCCTTCCAATTTGAAAAGGTTCCCCACCCCTGGTCTACAATTAGATGAAAATACTATTAGCAAGAGGAACATACTGCAAAGTTCAGGCTGGATAAGAAAAGAGCAAAACACAACGCAGATACTGGGCTTAATTTGAAAGTAACTACATTTTAGGTTCCAAAGCAAAAGATTCAAGGGTACCACCCCATTAACCTTCTTGTTTGCAAAATATAGTTATCTTTAGTCAACAGACTACAGTTATAACCTCCAAATAATAAATGGACTTTTTGATTAATATGTACCATGATAATGCCTCAGGTACTAGGCTGGATGCCATGGCTCACACCTATAATCCCAGCACTCTAGGAGGCTGAGGTGGGTAGATTGCTTGAGCTCAGTTCAAGACCAGCCTGAGCCAAAGCGAGACCCCGTCTCTGAAAAAGAAGCCACATGTTGCGACAGGCACCTGTAGTCACAGCTACTCAGCAGGCTAAGGCAAGAGAATCACTTGAACCCAAGAATTTGAGGTTGCCGTAAGCTGTGACACCACAGCAGTCTAACAAGTATGACATAGTGAGACTATCTCCAAAAATAATAATAGTAATAAAATCTTAGGTATTTTAATAATAAGGACAAAATTTAGACTTGAGAGGGTACCCTCTGGAAGGCTGAGGCAAAAAGAATCATTTGAGCTCAGGAGTTAGAGACCAGCCTGAGAAAGAGGGAGATCCTATCTCTACTAAAAATAAAAAATAAAAAAATGGGCCAGGCGAGGTGACTCATGCCTGTAATCCTAGCACTCTGGGAGGCCAAGGTGGGTGGATTGCTTGAGCTCAGGAGTTGAAGACCAGCCTGAGGGATCACAGGACCTGTCCCTAAAAAAAAAAAAAAAAAAGAGCCAGGTATTGGGGTGGGAGCCTGTAGTCCCAGCTACTCAGGAGGCTGAGCCAAAGAGGCTGAGGCAAAAGGATTTCTTGAGCCCAAAAGTTTGAGGTTTCTGTGAGCTATGATGCCATGACACTCTACCATGCGTGACAAAGTTAGACTGTTTCCAACAAAAGGAAAAAGAAAAACTTGGAACGGTATCTGCTTGTAGTCCCAGCCATAGTCCCAACTATTTGGGAGGCTGAGGCAGGAGGATCACTAGAACCCAGAGGTTTGAGGTTGCAGTTAGCTATAATGATACCACTGTTCTCTACCCAAGGTGACAGAGGGAAAGAGTTGAGAGGGCTACATCTGTGGCTCAATCTGAAGTCTTAATTTTTAATATCAGATATTTTTGTGATTATAGAAGTAACATACCCTAACGGTAGAAAATCTGAAAGCTATACAAATGAACTAAGAATTACTTGTTACTACTCTTGGTATATATAGTTTTGTGACATATTTAAATGCCTGGGTTTCATAATTAAACTGGCTGGGTTCTCACCCCCAAACAGCTTTTCAATAGCTTTGTGACTTCAGATAAATTGCTAAACTTCTGTGTCTCAGTTTCCTCTTTTTAAAATGATAATAGAAATATTACCGATTCCCAAGGTAGGTTATAAGGATGAAGTGAGTTAGTATAGATAAAGCACTTAGAACAAAACCCAGAGCATAATTTGCCCCCAATAAATGTTAGCTATCATTATTAGGGGTAATAGTCCTTAGTCTAAACTGTCTAGAACCATCATTAAGGGGTATTAATTAAAAACTATAGAAGGGCATCGCAGTGGATTACACCTGTAATCCTAGCACTCTGGGAGGCCGAGGCAGGTGGATTGCCCTGAGCTCACAGGTTCAAGACCAGCCTGAACAAGAGCAAGACCCTGTCTCTAAAAATAGCCAGGCACTGGGGTGGGCGTCTGTAGCCTCAGCTACTTGGGAGGCTGAAGCAGGAGAATTGCTTAAGCCCAGGAGTTGGAGGTTGCTATGAGCTAAGACACCACGGCACTCTACCCACAGCGGCCAAGTGAGACTCTGTCTCAAAAACAAACAAACTATAGAAGGGTAGATGTCAGGAAAATGGAGTTTTTCATTTCCTAAAAAGCTCAATGCAGATATTTTGGCCCAGGAAATGTGGGCACTTATCTGGTTTTCTTTACTCAGATGAGGATGTAGCCTTTTGATGCTGAGCTTGGTTCAAGAAGCAGGAGAACCTTTTAGCTCTAAATAACTCCTTAAATGAAAAGTACACTAATTGTGGGTGACACCTGTGGCTCAAAGAAGTAGAGCACTGGCCCCATATACAGGAGCTTGTGAGTTCAAACCCAACCCCCACCCCCAGCCAAAAACTGCAAAAAATTTTTTAAAAAGTACACTAATTGTTAGCATAAGCTCCCCGCCCCGAAATGGTGACATAGATGCTCTGTATAAAAAAACTAATGGGACATGGTGGGGGGGGGGCTGTAATTATTAATCTGACGAGACTGTTTCCTGTATAGACAGTGACACTAGCAGCTGTAAATCTATAGGGAACTATGAAGCAGGGTAAGTCCCTGCTAAGTTATAAGGCTTTATTTTTGTCTAATTAAACCAGAAAATTATAGTATGTGGTCCTTTCCCCACCAATCCATATTTCGCTAAGTGTTATCAGAGGCAGGATCTGAAATACTTTAATAACTGCATAAGTGTATAAGATATGTGTTTGTAATCTAAGAGTCCAAACAACATTTTATTCTTTAGGGGTGGTTAGCTGATAGAAAATTTTATTTTGTAGTCAACACAAACCTATATCTACCAAATATGAAAATTAATTGTTCCAATTTATCCTTGGCATTGTTGTATATTTTATATACATTTTCAATGTTAATATAAAATAATCTATTTTTCTGGGTTATTTCTTCCTTTGTTGTCATTAGGAACTTCTTCACCCAAGTTACTTTTTTATTTACTGTTTTTTTGTTTGTTTGTTTTTTTGAGACAGAGCCTCAAGCTATCACCCTAGATAGAGTACTGTGGCATCACAGCTCACAGCAACCTCCAATTCATGGGCTTAATCGAGTCTTCCCGCCTCCATCTCCCAAGTAGCTGGGACTACAGGCGCCTGCCACAATGCCCGGCCATTTTTTTTTTTTTTGGTTGCAGCCATCGTTGTTTGGCGGGCCTGGGCTGGATTCGAACCCGCCAGCTCAGGTCTATGTGGCTGGCGCCGTAGCCCCTTGAGCCACAGGCGCTGAGCCTGTTTTGTCTTTTTGAGACAGAGTCTCACTCACTCTGTTGCCCAGGCTAGAGTGTCATGGCATCAACCTAGCTCACAGCCACCTCAAACTCCTGGGTTTAAGTGATCCTCCTGCCTCAGCTTCCCAAGTAGCTGGGATTACAGGCACCTGCCAGAACACCTAGCTAACTTTTTCTATTTTTATTTGAGATGGGGGTCTCACTCTTGATAAGGGTGAATTCAAACCCCTGAGCTCAAGGGATCCTCCCCCCTCAGTCTCACAGAGTGCTAGGTTACTTCTATTTACTTTCTTTTTACTTTTAATGCTTGAATCCTTTTGAAGTTCACATTTAACGCTGACTAGCTTAACTTATAAATAAGCATAATAAGTGCCATCAGGCATTAAGCATTTGAGTATACTCAGATAAGCATTTTACATGCACTATATTACATATGCTTTTATTATTCTCACTATAAATACAAATAAGTGCACAGAATTTCTTAAAATCTAAATATCCCTCCACCTATAATTAACATTATCATGAAAAATTTCCTATAATTTCACATGGGTATATGTACATATAGATGTACGGAAATACATGCACAAGTGCAAAAATATAGACAAGTACAGATGTTGAATTATGCTGCTTTGTAAACTTACATTAAATTGTATTTATGGATACATTTACATATCAATAAATGTAGGTCTACATTATCTTTAGGGTGTACCAAGTAATTGACTAAAATGGTACATTACAATTGACCTAGTCAATCCACTATTAGAGCCATGTTGTTTCCAAAATTTTACCACTATAAACATTAATTTACTTGTATGTAATAGCTTTTAAGCACTTGCATTTATCTTTTTTCTTTTCTTTTTTTTTTTTTTCCTGAGACAAGATTCTTGCCCTCTCACCCTGGATAGCGCGCTGTGGCCTCATAACTTACAGGAATCTCAAACTTTTGGGCTCAGGTGATCCTCTTGCCTCAGCCTCCCAAGTAGCTAGGACTACAGGGGCCTACCACAAGGCCTGGCTATTTTTAGAGACTGGGTCTCACTTTGGCTCAGGCTGGTCTTGAACTCCTGAACTCAAGCAATCCACCAGCCCAGCCTCAGGCTCCTAGATAGAGTGCTAGGATTATAGGCGTGAGCCACCACATCCAGCTCCATTTATCTTCTCAGAATAGACAGTCTCACTTTGTCACCCTGGATACAGTGCTATGGCGTCACAGCTCACAGCAACCTCAAACTCTTGGGCTCAAGCCATTCTCTTGCCTCAGTCTCCCAAGTAGCTGGGACTACAGGCGCCTGCCACAACATCCCAGGTATTGTTTTTTTTAGAGGTGGGGTCTTGCTCTGGTTCAGGCGGGTCTCCAACCTGTGAGCTCAGGCAATCCACCTGCCTCGGCCCCCCGGAGTGCTGGAGTTACAGGCACGAGCCACCACGCCTGGCCTCAGAATAAATTCTTAATGAAATTGCTATATCATAGAAGGTGTTTTACATTTTTATACAGATTGCCAACCCAACTTTGAAAATGTACCAACTGAAACAGCATATTAGATCGTCCATATCCCCACAGCCTTGCCAATACTGTTTCATTGATCTTTTAACCATTCTTGACCTGATATGTGAAAACTATTAGTTTTTATTTGGAAAGTCGGTTTGGTATTCCTTCTTTCATCAATATTCTGTTCATGAATTTTCCCCATTTTTCTATTAGGAGATTTTGCACCTAGTATATATGTAGAAGTTCTTTATAGGCTAAGGATATCAACCAATTGTTACGTGTCACAGGTATTTTCTTAGTCTTTTTTAAAATCTTGATTATGAGGGAGTTTATTTGCCATAACGACTTTTTTGCAGGTTAAATGTATTAACCTTTTTAAGTCTTCAGTCTTCCATGATTAGAAAAGACTTATCCATCTCAAGACCGTAAAATTATAAAAATAAAATGTTAACTAACAGCTTACAGGAAACAGCTTACTGTAATGTTATTTTACATGGATTTTACAAGAAAAGACTTATCCATCTCAAGACTGTAAAATTATAAAAATAAAATGTTAAATTTTAATTAAATACAGATCTTAAAATATATTTTCAAATACCTTTATGGTTTCATTTTTTTTTTTTACAGTTCAATCTTTGATTCAGCTGGAATTAACTTTGGTTTAAATAGTGTTTATAGTACTCAGCCTTACTATAAAACTAATTTATAGCTTTTATATGAAGGCTATAACCCAATTATAGCGCAAGAATATGGGGAAAGGGACAAGGAAGGGGAGGAGGGAGGATGAAAGGAGGGTAATTGGTGGGACCACACCTACAGTGCATCTTAGAAGGGTACAGGTGAAACTTACTGAATGCAGAACATAAAGTTCTTAACACAATAAGAAAATATCATGAATGCTATGTTAAACAGTTTGATGAAAATATTTCAAATTGTATATGAAACCAGCACATTGTTCCCCCTGATTGCATTAATGTACACAGCTATGATTTAATAAAAAAAAATAGTGTTTATAGATGTAGCTTTATTCAATGTCCCCTGTTGTCTTAAACATATTTACTGAACAAAAAATATACGTATCTTTACCCTTAATCCAGAGTCGGGTCTTTTTTTTTTTTTTTGTTTTTAGGACAGTGTTACTTTGTCACACTCAGTAGAGTGCTATAGCATCACAGCTCACAGCAACCTCTAGCTTTTGGGCTTAGGCGATTCTCTTGCCTCAGCCTCCCAAGTAGCTGGGACTACAGGCACCTGACCTGCCACAACACCCAGCTAAATCCACAGATTTTAAATGGCTTTTTGTCTTTTCTTGAAATCCATAGTATACTTAAGTTTACTTATTTGGACACTGTCCTGACAACTTGTCTATTCCTATGCAAACACTACAATATTTTAATTACTGTAATTGCCAGTATAATTTATAAATTACATTCTTTTTTTCTATTTTAATTTATTTTTTATTAAGTCATTTGTACATAGATCATACATTCATTTACGCCATTATGGGATTCGTTGTGTTGATTATTTGTACAAATTCTTTATCATGTTCCCTTTCAGAATTTTTCTTTTGAGACAGACTCTCACTTTACCACTCTCCGTAGAGTGCTATGGCTTCACAGCTCACAGCAACCTCAAACTTCTGGGCTTACGTGATTCTTTTGCCTCAGCTTCCCAGTAGGTGGGATTACAGGCGCCAGCCAAAACGCCTGGCTATTTTTGGTGTTGTTGTTGTCGTTGTTTGGCAGGCCCAGGCCGGGTTTGTACCCACCAGCCATGGTGTATGTGGCCGGTGGCCAGTGCCCTAGCAGCTAAGCTACAGGTGCCAAGCTACAGGCGCCAAGCCCCCTTTTCAGAATTTCATGTGGAATTAATTTTGGTGATTAACATGATGTAAATATTTAATACCCTCCATAGACTCGAAATAATTTCTATAATGTTATTAACTAATCTGTGTTGAGAAGGAAAGGAAGTGGTAGCAGTAGGTCACTGGGAATTTTTTAATAACTCCGCATAAAACCATGAAAGCAGTCATCTTTGTGAACATATTTCTTGTAGAAATAAATGTTGAAACTACTGTTGTTTAATAATGCTGCCCAAAAAAACTTCTGTGGGAAGGAGAATGCTCTAAAGCTGTACTTTCCAATGTGCTAATCACTGGCCACATGTGGCTATTGAGCACTTTTAATGTGGCTAGGGTGACTGAGGAACTGAATTTTTAGTTGTATTTAACTGTAATCACTTTATATTCATATCACCACATATTTAATGAATAGAGACTTCTGCAGCACAGTTATTTTTAAAGTGATTTCCCCATTACATTGTTTCATAGCATCATTGACAGATAATAGATTTGGCAATTTCATATTTAACCCGAAACTATCATTTAAAATGGCAAAATGCTAAGGCTAACCCTGAGATCTCAAATGCAGCTCAAATAAGAATGTAACAGATGCCCCCTGTATGCTTGTCACTATGCAGAATAAAAGAGGCCAATAAGACAGCCTTCATGTTGTTTAAAATTTAATGGAGTAAAGTGATACATAAATTATAATGGCTATAGAAGAGGATAAATACAAGGGGAATCACAAAATTTTCAAGAGAGTTCCAAGAAGGGAGAAATTATTTTGGCCATGGAGCATGAGAGATAAACTAGGGAGGGCTTCCTGGAAGAGGTAGCATTTAAGCTGCTTCTTAAATATGTTTCATTTTCAACAGGAATCGAAATACAGATAGAAAGAGGAAAAGGAAGGCACTCCAGGATAAAAGAATGATATAAAGGCATAAAGAATGGAAAACAAAGGTTATATTGGGCAATACTGAGTGGTCCAGTCTGGCTAGGTCATGTAAGAAGGCAAATAGTGAATAAAAGGCTTACTAGCTACACTGAGGCCTTAGATTTCTGACCAAAGAACCTGGACTTGACTTTACAGCTAGTGAGAAGAGGATAAAGACCCTTTAGATTAGTGTCACCCAAGTTCAGGACTCCAGAGCAATAGATTTGTGGTATGAATAAAATAAAATTCCACACTGAAGGCCCTGACTTCACCATAATGCAATATACCAATACAGCAAAACCACACTTATAGTACATGAATAGATACCAATAAAAAGTAAATAGGGGAAAAAGAAAAACTAAAGTTTCCCAAAGTTTCCAAAGATCACCCACCTCACAAGATTATCATGAATATTAAGCAAGGTAAAGGGGAAAAACATTTAACATTGTATAAAGCAAGCACAACATAAATGCTAGAAAATCATAACAAAGTACAGTGATTTCGATGTTTTTCTAGAGTGAAACACACCTAAGTAAACCAGAACAAAGTAACTTATTTGTGCATAGTACTTGATTGTAAAAAGGAAGTTTTAAAAAGACAGTTCTAATCATGTTTAAAGGGTCTAACTTCAGCAGGCACACTAACAGGAAACAACACACTATTTAGGTCTTTGGATGTTGGAAAAATGATACAGACTTTCTAGGTTAATACTAACAAATGTCATCTAGTCTAGTCTCCCAAATCTGACGTTTGAGCTCCTGCCAAATGGTTGGCCATAATATGTTATGTTACACACTTGCAATGGTAGAGGGCTTTCTACGATTACAAAGCAACTCATCTGATAGGCAACTGAAATTGTTAGATAATATTTCAGATTCAATAACAATCAAAACCATTTAACATCCACTCACCAGGTATCCAATAGTTTTAAATGAAGAATTATTTAATAAATGAGCTTTAGGAAGATTAGCTCTAATATGCAGGATATATTGGAGAGCAGACCAAAGACAAGAATAGGGCTTTTATAGTAGGCCACGTCAAGAATCCAGAGACCCCTAGGCCAGGCACGATGGCTCAAGATTGTAATCCTAGCACTCTGGGAGACCAAGGCAGGTGGATTGCCTGAGCTCACACGTTGGAGACCAGCCTGAGTTGGAGCGAGAGCTCATCTCTAAAAATAGCTTGGTGTGTAGCAAGCACCTGTAGTCCCAGCCACTTGGGAAGCTGAGGCTAGAGAATAGCTTGAGCCCAAGAGTCTGAGGTTGCTGTGAGCTATGATGACACAGCACTCTACCAAGGGCAACAAAGTGAGACTCTGTCTCAAAAAAAAAAAAATAAGAATCCAGAGGCCCAAACAGCAAGTGGTGGCAAAGGAGAAAACCTATTCTAGAGCTAGATCTTGAGACATTTAATAAAAGGTAAAATTCTTGGCTCAGCACCTGTAGCACAGTGGTTATGGCTCCAACCACATGCACTGAAGCTGGCGGGTTCGAACCCAGCCCGGGCCAGGTAAACAACAATGACAACCACAACAAAAAAATAGCCAGGTGTTGTAGGGGGTGCCTGTAGTGCCCGCTACATGGGAGGCTGAGGCAAGGGAATGGCTTAAGCACAAGAGTTTGAGGTTGCTGTGAGCTGTGATGCTACAGCACTCTTGAGGGCAACATAGTGAGACTCTTATCTCAAAAAAAGGAAAAAATAATTTAGGATTCTTGAGACAAGAATGGATGAGACACAAGCGTCATCACAGATGAATGAGATCAGAAGTCTTGGGATTAAAGAATGGTGACATCATTAAAAAAACAGATAAAAAAAAGTTTGCTTGGGGAAAGTATCAAATCAGTGTTTGATACACTTTACGTGCCAACAGAAGACCCAAAGAGAGGAATAAAGCAAATCAGGTAAAAAGCAATTTGGAACTCAGGAAAGTAGTCAAGGTACAGCTACAAGAAGATGTGAGATTTTAACGTGAAAAATGAAGAAAGTGGCTAAAGCTAGGCTCCTTGGCACGGAGAATATTTAGATTATTTGACCAAAGATTTGGAGCCACGCCTGTGGCCACAGTGGACTCACTCCACTGCCTCTGATGTCACTAGGAGCCAGCACAAAGCAAACCAGCCCAACAAGTGGTGGCTTTGACCAGATGGACCCATGTAGTACACCTTTGCATCAGGCTTTACTTTGGACAAACATGTTTAGTCTGGCAATGCCGGCTCCAAGTGGAAACATACTAACACACTTATTCTTATATCTTAGCTCAAGATAATTAAAACACAGTGCACATTCAACATTTATCTTTTCTACCAAGTTGGCTCTGATGACAGCTTCCTCACCCAGGCTCAAGGGACAGGTCTGAGGCATTAAGAGATGTCAGTTGCTGGCTACAGCTAGAATCTAGCCCTGAAAAGCCCTATTAGCTCACAACTTGAGGTTTAGAGGTGATTCTTCTTACTATTGTATTTTATTAATAAAGACCTCAAACTTGGAATTTTTTTCTCTCTTCTACTTGATTATAGTGCATTTTTACCAAAGAGTTTATGGTATTTCTCAAATGAATAAGACAGTGTGTGCATTCCTGTAACAGTCCTGGTTGCCGCAGTTTCAGAAATATCCAAATACAAGGGCAAAACGTATTTTCCCCCTTCAAGTTTCAACCTATCACAGAATATACTCAAGCCACCACATTTTATACTGTGATTTTAAGGAGCAGATGTGAACACAATTCTGTTTTACTAAAGTATATGATCATTTCAACCATATTTTAACTCATTTCACTTTCCCAGTCTTTCCTCTTCTTCCCAAATAGCAAATGTTTTGCACTGAGCCACTTCAACGAACTATAGAAGCCAACTTGTTTTAAACAATACTGAAATAGTCACTTCACAATTCATCTTTTTTATAATGCTGGATTCATCAGAATTTCTCATAAAGCTAAATAAAGCTTCATTGGGCTTTTCACTATGGAGACGTGCTCCAGATAGGTAATTTGGGCTGTTCCCAAAGTTGCCCCACCATCAGTTCACCCTGATAGGCAGCACGTGTATTTGTGAATTCTACTACCAGTTATTGGTGTCACAAGAAAGCCAAACTCTATAAAATAACGTAAAGATATTTGTTCTGAGCCAAACTTGAGGACCCTGAACCAAAGCCACACCCAAGAAGCCTTGAGCAAAAGGACTCAGTGCATGGTTGGGCCGTGGTTTGGTTTTACACATTCAGGGATACAGGAATTACACAAAAAGTTGTAAATCAATACATGGAAGACATATATTGGTTTGGCCGAAAAAAAAGGGAACATCTGAAATGGGGGGAGGTATTTAACAGAGTATAGGTGGGTTTAAAGACACTTTTATTTCTAATTGGTTAAAGGAATGTAGCTTTGTCTAAAGCCTTGAAATGTTTTAAGAAAGTGTTAACTAGAGACAAAGTCACCAGCCGTATACCCAGATTCAAGTGATTTGTTATATAAATGTAGGACCTACAAGTGTGTTTTAAGCTTTGCCTTGCATAGCCTTAAGCCTGTTAATGAGTTATAAAAAAGAGCTCCAAGAAGTGGGGTGGGGGGCATGATGAGGCAAGTCTGACCTCCCTTCTCATGGCCAGCAACTGAGTTTGAGAGTATCCAGTTGGCCAAGAGGGGGTCCACTCAGTCAGCTGGAGGAAGTTTAAAATTTTTAGTTCCCACTGGCAAACGAGAATGTTTTAGTTAATTGAGAAACTGTCTCAGGAAATGAATGGGTAAATCAAGACTCAGATTTGACTTTACCAGTAAATGCCACATTCCAGTATCTCCCACTGCTGCCCAGTGCCTTTAGCCTCTATATACAGAGGTCCTAGCGATAGGAGCCCCACAGAAACTGAAAATGGCCCAACTGCTCAACCTGAGTTAAGAGTGGGCACAAATCTGAAAAGGCAGCAGAGGCTATGCAGTGAAGATAGGTTTAAATTCCCAGCGCTACTATTATGAAGGTCTGACCTTGGAGTATCAGGCAGAAGCAACTCTGTCACCAAGGCAGCCTTTGTCACTGCTTGCCCCTCCTTCAGACCAGCGAGGGCTACAGTGGGTAAGCCAGGAACCTTTGATGCCACAGCCTTTTGGCCATGTTTAAATGCTTTCTATTTAAATCAATATAAAATTAAAATTCTATAGAAAATTACCCTGGCTTCCACCCAGGGTAACTGCGGGCTGTGTAGCCTTTACATTGGAAAGCCAACAATGAACAGGTGGTTCTAGAGCCGTAGTTACCGCACGGGGTGTCCAGCAACCGCTAAGTACAGTAGTCGTGCCCCTACAAGGAGGATTGCTTGGCTGGGAGGAGTACAAAGGATGCAAAGGGAGCAGACTAGGCTCAGATACTTGAAAATTTCAGTCTCTTTATGTCCCAGGGTATTTGCTCAGTTCCTGTGCAGGGTGCAGGGAAGACTCAGAAGAATGAGTTCTGAGCTGCAAGATGGGGCAGAAGCCTAAGTATCAGCGACCCTGTTGGCAAAGAACCCTGCAGGGACCACGCTAATGCCCCCAAATCATCTGCTTTCACCGCGGGTAACCATGAGCTGTCTAGCCCAGGGCAGCCTTCAAGTTGGAGAGTTCACACGGTGAGGGGCCACAGAGAACTGGAGCTACCTTTTTCCTGAAAGTGGAGGTGGGATGGGGGATGGGAGTGCCAGTGCGCCACACTGACCCAGAAAACTTAACTCTTTCTTTGCTGGGAGTCCTGTAACTGCGGTGGTCTTCCTGAGCTGTAAATAATGAACTTGCCGGTTCAGAGACATGTCCTTTCCTCCCTCTCTCTTTACTTTCATCGGGTCTGCTCTCAGCCTTGCCCTATTTTTAAACTGTACAACTTGGTTCCCTTGGTCAGAAAAGGAGAGAAAGTCTTTCTTGAAAGTCTACACGAGAGGAGACTGAATGTAGTGGGGGTGGGGGGAGCTGATCCCGCTTCCTCATTCCCGAGCTAGATATTCCTAAATAGATCCCCCCCCACCAGCAACAGCAAAAACCACTCGTGGTAGACTCCAGAGTAGCCTTCAGCTGAGAAGTACTTTTTCAGCACTTCGGCCCAATCACAACTTTTGTGGGTGGCATAAGGAAAACCTTAAATATTTCTTTACTAGGGTTTTTCCCAAGTCCTCGGGTCGCACAGAAGGCAATGGGGTGACTGCAATGCCCGAGAGAAACCCCAGAAACAGACTCTGTCACGCTTTTTTTTGGGCCAGAGTCTCCTTGTCAAGGCATTTTTTCCTCAAACGTGTATTAGTGACAGATCAAGGTGGTTGCTCCACTCCCAGGCCCCGAGAAGCAAGACGAGCCACTCAAGGGTGGCTGCTCCTACTCTGCCTCTCTGGGGTTCCTTCATAAGGAATCTGGAGCGCAAGTTGGCGTGGGTCAGTCCTCTCTCCTGAGCAACAAGGAGGAGAGGGTCACTCAATCTGGGAAACTTGCTCAAGGGGCAGCGGGAAACCTTGCAGGAAGAGGAAGGGGCGTCTCTGGGTCCGCGCGACCGTACCTTCGACTCTCGGGGCAGAAAGACAGATAAGGCCCCAAATCAACAGCGCACTCCCGTGTTTAATGCTCGCTGAGAATCCCCCGGAGAGTGGGGAGCGCATTGCTGGGGACAACCTCTCACTGCTCTACCCGGGAGCCGTCTAGAGCCCCGTCGCTGCGCAGGTTGCTCACTCTCCTCGGCCACAGGCAGAAATGTGAGGGGCCAGAAGCTCCAGCGGGAAATTGCCTTTCAGGCTGCAAAGCCTGAGCCCCCCGCAGCAGCAGCAGCAGGTCCGGCCGCGAAGACAACTACGTACTAGCTCAGCGACATCCGACTGACGGTGCATGCTCCTCCCTGACAAAGAGCCCTTGGCCTTGAGAACTCTGGTCCCTAAACTTTCTGGGAGGACTGAAGGGAGAGAAAGCAAACTGGCAAGTTTCCAGGCGCGGGGACCAGGGCTGCAGGAGAACGAAAGCCTCCGTTGGCCGCGGCCTGCCCTGGTGCCACCTGAGAGCGCAGCGCGTTCTCTCCTGGCCCTCTCCAGCCAACTCTCCACTTCTGCGAGCGGGCATTACCTGGGTCTCGCAAAACAGTCAGCAAAACGTCCAGCAGGTCTCAGGCGTGTAGTTCCATGTCCAGTGCGAGACGGAGAGCCGGGTTCCGGAGAGCGCCGGCTCGGACTTCCCGGGCAGCCGGACAAGCTCGCCCAAAAGATGAGCCAGGCTGGAGAAGGCGCGAAGATCTTGCCTCCCCCCGCCCACCTCCCCCAGCAACGGGCAGAACAGCCCGTCCGTTTTCTCCACTCCCTGTCTTAGCCAAACAGGATGCCGGAAAACTTCCGTCCGACCAGGGAAGGTTTCTAGAGTTCTGCGGAGCTTCTGAGGACTTTCAGGGTAGGTGGCAGAGAGGTTACAGGAGGTTCCTAAATCACTCAGCTCCTTAGTTACAATGGCAGGTGCCGCCTCTTGCCTCAGTCACTAGATTCTCCTAAGTCGCCTGCCTCCCAGACTCTTCCTTCTACGCAACTTCGCTTCAGAGCAGCCTTTTTCTAGCCGGACCTTCCCTCGGCCAAGCGGTCACACCGGGACGCGGGCGCCTCGGACTGTGGCCCTCGCGCCCCTGATGAGGCACATAGGCTGCCCTCTCGCCCTGACAAGCGCAGGCGGCAGGTGCAAACTCCGCCTGCCTCCTCCCTCCCTCCCGCTTGTTCGCAGCTTCAGTCCTTCCTGGGAACCCTTCAGCCAGTGCGCAAAAGCCCACACGTCTTCCCTCGCTCCGAAGAGGGAGGGCGCCCGGGAAGTGAGCTCCAGGCTTCGCCTCACATCCTGACACCGCTGCA
This sequence comes from Perodicticus potto, assembly GCA_963574655.1. Classification (NCBI taxonomy): domain Eukaryota; kingdom Metazoa; phylum Chordata; class Mammalia; order Primates; family Lorisidae; genus Perodicticus; species Perodicticus potto. The sequence goes on from CAUYRH010098139.1 coordinate 17,392, forward strand.
GCCGCCTCCAAAATATGCCTGGAGTGGGGGCGGGAGGGTAGTGGAAGGCACCAAGCGCTGCGTTTTCGTCGCTAACAGTTTGGTGCCTCCTAGCTGACTGATTGCACCGGGGAGGAGGTGGGAATTAGAGAGAACCGCTCTGGCAAGTCTTGAAGCGGACAGCTTCTGCTCCTCCTCCTCTTCCACACCCCTTTGGATCTGGGAGAGGAGGGTGGGGGAGGCAGAGTGGAAAAGGCAGCCAACCCCAAATCCCCCATCCCCCGGTAGGGGAAAAAAAAGGCGCTTCTCTTACCTTTCCTGGGAAAGGGAAAGCGCGTCCCGGCAGCGCCGTCTAGCGTCCACACCAGAGTAGGCCGACATGCAGGATTGAGGCGAGCTCTCCACTGAGAGCAGGTGTAGAAAGGCACTAAGCAAAGTTTTTCAGCTCTCCCGGCCCCCACTTCCAGCCACTAAACAAGTATCTAGTTCAGCCAGAAGTTCACCTGCTTGATTCCTTGCAGGCTGAAATTTGTAAAGACACGGGTCACCTATTTTTATTTACAATGCGAGCTCTTCTCAGTACCGAAGAGAACTCGTCTTTTGCACCCCTCCCATGTAAGAGATCCCTAAGTCTCAGGGGTCCATCCCTGCCAATCAGAGAGCAAGCAGGTAGAGTCCTGAGACCCGGAATGGACTCGCAGACAACCAAGCTGTCAAGCGCGGGAGGTTCGCGACCATACACCTGACTGCCTACTGTCCAATGTCAAGCAGCCCAGGAAGCCCTGTCTCAAAGCGAGACAGAGGAGAGGAACTACGACCCGGGAACCACCAGCGTTCCTAGATAGCAGAGATGAAGAGTCACGTTTCCGCGCCAGGTATCTCCCAGAGCGTTTTGCTGGGCTCTCGGGCGCGGCGCTGATTAACACACTTTACAGAATTGCTCATTTAATGGGTCAGCTGAGCGCTGTTCTCCAGCATTTGCTGCTGCGCTGGTCTCCTGTTAATTTGTCTTTCTCTGAGCTTTCTCCAGCTGTTCTCCCGAGGCTGCTCCATCGCTCTGCATTAGCCACAAAGAGCAAACGAGAGATGGATACAGGACCCAATTGAGTGTGAAGACGCTCGGGAAATTTTACCCCAAAACATGACTCCTTGGTATAAAGAGTATTTTGAATTAAGGCCTTTCCAGATAAAAAGGCATTAGAAGAGGCTTTCCCTCTATCTGCGTAAGCCTGGCTAACCCATCAAAAGAGCAATGGACTTCCCTGTTTTTTCAATATATTGCAGGAAGAAAGAATGCCTCCAGACACTGCCCAAATCATTTTAAACATAATGCCTGTCTCTCAGGTTAATTTACAAGTCACTCTGTTTCCCCACTCATTCATCCTTTCTAGCAACCTTGTGTTGACCTTAAGCAGAATTACCTAAATTCCTCTTTCCCCATCCCTTCCAAAAAGACAGGTAAAAAAAATTATCCGGATCCCACTGGAATATTAGGCAATCACTTCGTGATTCTCCCCATGCCAACGGTAAACAAACCGCTCTCTTACTTAATCTGCCTTAATTGTGAGTTGATTTTTCAGTGAACTTTCTGGGGAAAGGGCAAGTCTCCCCTCACCGCTACAAGTGCTTGGTAGGTGCTCAAGTGCAAACTCATACTTTTCCAATACAGGACTTTGGTACACTGTCCACCCAACTTTTAAGGCTGCAACCTGTGCATGATTCAAGTTACTATCCCTCTCTCACCTCTCTTGTCAAGTTTCTGCACTCTTTTTCCCTCTGGGCCAGTCCATTCATCAAATCCCACAAAACACCACCCCTGGCAATTAAGTCAGGAGATCTAGAGAAAAAGGTCCTCTTGGTGGGAACTAGTATTGTTACCCTCCCAGAGTTTTGTTGTTTATATACATGGGGGAGGGCAGGGAATAGGGTGTAATTTTAAAACAGAAAATGTCCTGCAGTTTCTGCTTCAGGTTTTGAAACAGTTCTTTGTTTTAAGATAAAAGCCCCTTCCTTCACTGGGATGTGGGGCAGGCTAGCCAGGCAATTCTTCCTTTCTTCTAGCAATAAAGCTCATGCAAACTTCTCTCAGCCTGCCTGCTAGCCCTTTGCAACCTCATAACCATTTCCTGCCAACCTATCTCCCACCGCAGTGCCTGCATAACTGTTAGAGGTCCTCAGCACCAATTTCCATGCATTTCCAACCAGCTAGGGACTACACCAAAGCAGAGTGTCCCTCTTGGTGAAGGAGCACACCTCGCCAGTTTGACTTTTGTGGTTGAGTTCCAGGCACCACCGGTCTGGCCTTTAGCATAACACCAGGCTCTGGCCTTAGCCGAGCAGCAGGCCAAACATGAGTGAAGCCATTTGGCCAAACCACAAGATCCCTTAGTCTCATTAGGTTGTTAAAGAGTCACCAGGAGCCAGGCTCCTTGGCTCATGCCTGTAATCTTAGCACTCTGGGAGGTTGAGACATGCAGATTACTTGAGACCAGTCTGAGCAAGAGCAAGACCCTTCTCTACCAAAAATAGAAAAACTAGCTGGTGGTTGTGGCCAGCGCCTGTATTCCCAGCACTGGGGAGGCTGAGGCAAGAGGATCGCATGAGGCCAAGAGTTTGAGGTTGCTAGGCACTACGATGATGCCACAGCTCTCAGGGCACAGAAACTTTTTTTTTTTTTTTTTTTGACACAAAGCCAGCAGAGAGGGTGTGGAGAACTCATTCAGGATCTTAGCCAATAAGTAATATCCCTAGAGGAATCAAGTATACAATACATTTAAATAAGCAAAACATGGCGCAGAGTGGCTCACACCTGTAATCCTACCACTCTGGGAGGTTGAGGAAGGTAGATTGCTTGAACTTACTAGTTGGAGACCAGCCTGAGCAAAAACCGAGAACCCCATCTCTACTAAAAACAGAAAAACTGAGACAAGAGGATCGCTTGAGCCCAAAAGAGTTGGAGGTGGCTGTGAGCTATGATGCCACGGCATTCCACCCAGGGCAACAGCTTGAGATTCTGTCTAAAAAAAATAAAAAATACAAATAAATAAGCAAAACAAAATAGACAATACATTTAAAACAAAACCTCTTTCTGTCCTGCTGATTTCTTCTTTTATCATCTTATATCCAATTTGACCCAACTTCACTCTAACACCCAATACCTTTATGTACCAAGTTCTATACCTCCCACCCCATTAACACTTACCTATGTACCTACTATTCTTTCTGTAATCCCTCCGCTTGTTGCTGCCCAGCCGGGTTCATCTGCCTGCTGCCCAAGAGAAAGCCAATTATCCAAAGACAGCAGGGCTTACAGCAGAGAAAGAGGTTTTCTTTCTGTATAATGCTAAGCAGGGAGACTGGAGAGAATTCTCTGAAATCTACCTCCCCGAGAATTGGGGCACAGGGGTTTTTAAAGACAGTTTGGTGGGCAGAGGGTTAGGAGATCAGGGTCTGCTAATTGGCTGGTTTTGAGGCAGAGCCATCAGTCCTTTGGTGTGGGCCGCTGTCTGGGTGGGTCACCTGATCCACTGGAATGCATGTCTAATGGGGGGGTCCAAGACCAGTTGAGTCAGTTTCTTGGTCCGGGTGGGTCAGTCAATTCACTGGAACTCAGGACCTAGAAGATATCTCAAAACCTACCGCTAGATTCAGAACAGGTGATGTTATTTATAGAGAAAAGTTAAGAATCTTTACAACTACCACCTGTGCCCTCTAGAGTAGCAATTACAGAGCATCAAACAAGGGGATAGTGACTAATAAGCAAACTAGTGGACAGTAGCTGATTATTTTAGCTAGGTCTGTTCCTTCACAGTGTTTGATTATTATCATTATCTTAGCTAGGCCTATTCCTTCACAGAGTTTTGGTGGCTCTTATGCTAGTTCTCACCTTGTACCCCTTCATCAATTTGTATGGGTGGTTTTATGCTGACAGTGGTTGGTTAGTATTTCAGTCTTATTGATGCCTAAGTAGTCTAGCCCACTGTACTTTCCTGGGTTACATTACCCTTCACAAGAGACTTTAAAAGGACTTTCCAGGCCAGGCACGGTGGCTTATACCTGTATTCCTAGCATTTTGGGAGGCTGAGGCAGGAGGATCCCTTGAGCTCAGGAGTTCGAGACCAGTCTGAGCAACAACAAGATCCTGTCTCTACTTAAAATAGAAAAATTAGCTGGGGATGTTATGCAGGACACTTGAACCTAGAAGTCTGAGGTTGCTGTGAGCTAGGCTGATGCCATGACACTCTAACCTGGGATAACAGAGTGTGACTGTCTAAAAAAGAAAAAAAAAGGCACCCGTGGCACAGTGGTTATGATGCCACATACAGCAAGGCTGGTGGGTTCGAACCCGGCCCGGGCCAACTGCAACAAAAAAAATGCTCCTCACTTTAGCTCAGGAGTTTGAGGTTGCTGTGAGCTATGATGCAACAGCACTCTACTAAGGGTGACCTAATGAGACTCTTGTCTCAAAAAAAAAAAAGGCTGGGTGCGGTGTTATGCCTGTAATCTGAGCGCTCTGGAAGGCCAAGGCAGATGGATTGCTTGATCTCATGGGTTCGAGACCAGCCTGAGACAGAGCAAGACCCCCGTCTCTACTAAAAATACAAAAAACAGGCAAGAGGACCACTTGAGCCCAAGAATTGGAGCTTGCTGTGAGCTATAATGTCACCATGGAACTCTACCCAGGGAGACAGCTTGAGACTATCTCAAATAAAAGAAAAGAAAAAAGAAAATAAAAATTGAATAATATATATATATATATATATATATAATGAAAGAAAGAAAAAATATGTAAAATGCCAAGAGAAGGAACCAGTGACCTTTCAGAAAAGATTGGATGAGACTTTATGGTCTGGCACCTTGTTCCTCAAAGTGTTATCCATGAACCAGCAGCACTAAGGCATCACCTGTGAGCTTGTTAGAAATGAATATTCTGGGAGGTGCCTGTGGCTCATCGAGTAGGGAGCTGGCCCCATATACCGAAGGTGGTGGGTTCAAACCCGGCCTCGGCCGAACTGCAAAACACAAAAATAACGGGGCGTTGTGGCAGGCGCCTGTAGTCCCAGCTACTCGGGAGGCTGAGGTAAGAGAATGGCTTAAGCCCAGGAGTTGGAGGTTGCTGTGAGCTGTATGACTCCACGACCCTCGAGGGCGATAAAGTGAGACTCTGTCTCTACCAAAAAAAAAAAAAAAGAAATGAAATTCTGACCCCACCCCCAGACCTACTGAATCACAATCTGCAATTTAACAAGATCCCCAGGTAACCTTGTATGCAAATTAACATTTGGAAAACATTTTCAAGAAAATGTTTACATTCTGCCTCACCCCAAAAAGGAAAAGGGGCAGTGAATGTAATTACTCAAGTAGCTAATAATGAAATCTTGTCATACGATAAGCACCTAAGAACAAGGCCATATCATATCTGTTTAAGCTAATTAGACCCAATCTATTAGATAGACCAAGAACTATCATCAAATTGTGGCTAGTGCCCATACGTACAAATGACCTTTTTGGAAAAATACCTTTAGTTAGATGAATTACTACTGCTAAAGAAATACACCTATTTCCAAGGCCCACTAAGGTATGGTCAGTATCATCATCTTCCTAATAATATTAACAGCAGAACATTATATGTAGAGTTTACCACATCTTGGGCACTTGATATAGGCTTATGATTTATGATGATGAGATCTGATAACCATTTAGTGAGGCCAAAGTCTTTTAAAAATTAATAATTGAGATAAGTAGCTTTCCAAAAAGAATCCAAAACAAAAATGCTGTTTTTCTTTCTGCCCCATGTGAATTTTGAAGTTGCATCTTAAGATAGTAAGAAAAAAGACTAGAGAAAAAAGTTATTATGTGTCTACTACATGTC
>CAUYRH010098142.1:0-13642 GCA_963574655.1 Perodicticus potto
TAGAAGAAGACAAGATAACAGGAAAGGGGACTTCCCAAGTTGGGGTCAGGGAGGGTGAATTAGAGGGAGGAGTTTTGATCATGACTAGATCTCCAGGAGGGAAAAGTTCCTGTTTTAGTTAGTATGTCCCTCCCCAAATGGGAAGCAGGACTAATAAGGGCATTTTTTAAATGGTGATGTAGGGGCAGGAAAGATGAGATACCTTCCCTTACTCATCATAAGGCTCATGGCCAACATTTCTATAACAAAAGATAGGCCAACAAGAGGAGAAGTGTAGCAAATTTATTTAATCAAAATTTTATGTTGCATGAAAGACTTTGGAAATAAAGACCCAAAGACTGTCCATTGTTATACTTAGGTTAGACTTAGAGTGGACAGCTGTGTAGAAAGGTGATTGGACAGAAAGGGAAAGATTTAACAGTAATAGACTACAAAGGGAAATCTGGCAAGGCGTGCCTTTTCAGATTCTTCTTGGCCTCCCTGTGTGGTACCCTTTCCATACCTCCAATATATAGGACAAGACCCCTTTATAATGAGGATCTGATGATCCACTTTCAGAAAAGCAGGTCAGACAACTTCTTTATAGCCAGTTCTTTCACAGAAAGTCAGGGTAAAGGTCGAGCAGTATTTCTACATCTCATAGCTAGCTTAGAGAAGAGATGTTACTATTTCTAAGACTCACTTTGAAGAAGAGGAATTCCACTTTCTAGGGCCTGCCTGGGGGGAAGAAAGGACACAGGTGAGAGAAGTCTCAGAAACAGATTTTGCTTTGAGGCCTTCCAGTGTTCCTTAGTCCACAGCACTTGGGATGCCAAAGTGTCATACTTTGGGGTGTAGTCTTCTGAGCCCTAATAGTGGCATAGTATTCCATTGTATGAATTAACCATAATTCATTTAATTAACCTTCCATTATCTAATATTTATGTCATTTATATTTTTCACACTTACAAATAAAACTGTGGTGTATATAATAGGACATAACTTATGCACATCCATGATTATTTTCTTAGAAAAATTTCCTATCAGTGGAGTTACGGATTGAAGGATATGTTTCTTCCCTCCAGTAGCAGTCACTTGAAAGATTTTATGTTATTCTATGCACAACAAGTCTTCAAATGATCATTTTTAAAAATCTGTCAATTTGATGGAAGAAAAATGATGACTTGCATGTCTGTGCTTGCTAGCACAATAATTTTTATCATGTGTGGAGGGGCCTTTTCCCCTCTTTTCTATGTAAACCATCTATGTGGGTACTTTTTGTGTTCACAGTAACAGTGCTAAAAGAATCTCAAAGAACCTGTGGGTTGCCCTCTGTAGACCACTCGTTGTATAAGTGGTAGATTCTGGCTCCAGGAAGGAGTTTCAGTCTTGAAAAACTCATATGGCAAACTCTTACACCAGCCTCATAAAGGTAGGACCCTAGGACAACATATGTCACGTCAACAGTGGAGGATATTTTTCTGTTGAGACTTGTTATTCTTGATATCAAAAATTCTCCGTGTTGTGATTAAATGCAAAACTAGAGAGTTGAGTTATGAAAAAAAAAACAACTTAAGAATTCTTTGACCATAGTCATCTATTTTACCAACAGAAGTTCTTTTTTTTTTGCTTGTATGAAAGGTCTTTATTGGCCGGGGATGCTGCAGAGCAGCATTAAGGAGGAGGGGAGAGAGAGAGAAAAAGAGAGGGAAGGGGGGAGAGGAGAGAGAGGTAGATAGATATGGGGGAGAGAGGGGCAGAGAGAGAAAAGAGCCAACACAAGTTCTTAAAAAGCTTTTTGTAATTGAGTGTCAAAGCCTGCATAAGATTTAGGAGTGTTCCCAATATGGCATGAAATTGTGAGAGACATTCTGACATTTCAGTGGTAGCTGAATTCCTACATGACAGGAAGGAAGTAAGAGATAAGTGTCCAAGGAAATCCAAGAAAACACCACAGGAAGCAAGTACCTCTACACTATGACAATATTTTATTTCTTTCTACTTTTTATGCATTGTTTTATTATTACTTATTTTGACTCTGCTATTCACTCCTTAGAAGTGAGAAAGACATTATTATCCACCAACCTATGCCCTTGCAAGAGGATAATACCTCATTCATCTGAGGATCATCTAGTTTTTCCTTAACCTTCCTTTAAAGAGTAACATATTCCATATGTTGTGAAAATTAATTTCACAAGAAAATATCTTCTTACTCTATAGTCTATTCATTTTTGCCATGCTTCGTGTCATCATTTCCAAGTTCCGCGATTCTTCATGATTATTGCTATGATTAGGAGTCCATTTTGGGCACCCACATTCTCATTCAGGTCAGATACTCACCTTGCCCTCCCAGTGTGCTTCCTTCTTTCCTGAGGTCCCAGTGTCAGCTCTCTGCTGCTTTTATGGGTGACTACTGTGTAGAAGACTGAGGAATGAACTAGAGATCAGGTGGCTGGACTGATGAAAGAAGTGCCAGAGACAATAACAGCTTATGTTGGTTTCGTAATTCCAAACTGTTAATATAAATGCTTTGACTCATGGTGAAATTGTTCTTTAATTTTCAATTTGAGCTGATGTGTGTCCATTCCTAACATGGTATTCTGAGTAAAGCCATTGCTGTTAATGTGGGTCTGAATACTGGATATTTGCATAATAAAAGATAATTACATTCATCTCTAAGAGAATGGGGTTGGGTTAATAATAGACATCAATGCCATAACAGGCCAGCAGCAAGTGTGTGAATTGGATGTTTTCGGAATCAACTCTGAAAGAGTTAACAGTGTTGCTTATTATGTAATGGATAAAAACAATTGGATTAATTAAGCAAACAGGCACTCTGCTTATGTGGCTAACATCAAGGAGTGGTATGCCAATTTATTGAATGCACTTTTGACAGCCATCTGTTTATCCTTTGGTACATTTCATCTGAAAGGAAGATTTATATGAATTAAACAATTTAGACTACCAATAAAAGTCACACTAGTCTATCCCTGCATGCTCTTTAGATATTTCACATGTTATTTAAATTACTCCAACTGGAGTCGTCTTTATAGACCGCTTCTGCTTCCTGCTCTAGCATCTGACCTTTCTATGAGCAACTTGCTATCTGAGCTCAAGTTTCCTTCACTCTGATGATAGCGAGGGTGATACCAATGTAACTCCAGAAACCCCTGCATATTTACCACCTGTTTGGTTCTTTTCCATTTGGTTTCAAATCAAGTCTTGGCACCAGCTATTGCTGAGGCTGTGTCTATCACAGAACAGATCCCGACAAACAGTCTGTGAAAAATAGACAGCAGCTGGCTGACCGAGAAGGGAACGCTGTCTCATTGCCAACTGCTACGCCAGTCAGATCAGCAAGTATTCAGGAAGTGCCTACTCAAGGCTTGGAATCTGAAGCATTGAATAGGTGTTAGTTGCACTTCCAATTTGCCAGGGACTCTGGCATTTTCATGGCTAGTGGAGTTCCTGTTCTTCCAGCCCTGGGAGGTGATGTCAGGTGACAAGTGGCAGCACATTGCTTTTCTATGGTCTGGTCCTCACCTGTTAACTATAAGTAAGCTATTGTTATCCCAATAAGCCTTACTCCCTGATTGGTGCATTAAAGTAATTCTTTGGTCTTATCAATCCAATGAATTCATGTGTGGCATAAGAAGTGCCTGTTGTTCATTTCCTGAAGATGAGGCTGGTTCCTTTCCTCCTTGGAGTTTGGCAAGCGAGTGGTCGACAGTGCCTGAGCCCTCTCTCATGGCTGCTAATTCTCCTGGTTGTTTGTTCAGAGCAGGGTGAGTTCAGGGGATTATCAGGGGTTTTCTAAGTGAAAGGAGAATCTTAGCGATGGAATTTCTGACTTCTGCCTGGATAAGGCAAACTGGCGTTGTAGTCTTGACGGGTTCTCCCTAGGCTGTGCTCCACACACCCTTCCCTGAACTTGGCCTTTAAGAAGTGACATCATTTACTCCTGCCCTTTGGCTGTGTTGAGTTCTGAAGGTTTTGAAGCCAGAAGTGGCCTGCAAGATGGAGTCTGGGAAGCTAAGCTGAAGCAGGACAGTGGACCTGGTCTGCTCAGCTCACTTTCCTTCCCACACACCCTGTGATTATCTGGTCAAGGTCTCACCATGGTGGTGAGGATGTGTGTCTCGGCAGCCTTCGAGGAAGCAGCCGCACACAGACAACAGGTGTTGTGATCCTGGTAGAGTAAAGGTTACTTTGATAATATGGTGTTTTCTCTGATGAGTCTCTTCGATATTTTGTTAAAATGAAAACTACCTTTCTGTTGTTTAAGAATTTTGCCTTGTTAGAGCAAAAACTACTTTAATGTTTTCTGTCAGATAAAGTTAGAATTTTCTAGCTTTGTTTCTTGGTATTCTCATTATAAAAATTATTCGCATTGTCACTGAGGCAGAACAGTCTTTGAGAGACTATTCTTGCTATTCTCCAGAATTGCTGGCTTTCTGACACATAAAGTTTGGTCGACCTAATCCCCATCTCTGCTTCTGGGTGACAGTGCCAGGTGGCTGGACCCTCTTGGGCTGGTAGCATTTCCCCAGAGAACACCTATACATCTCCCTAAGTCAAACCCAGATTATTTGCTACAAAGTGAGGCTACAACGTGCAGCGCAGATTCTGAATCCTTTGTGAAATAGTAGCACACTCTGAAATAGCTAGCAACTATTAAATGGTAAATTATAGGAGTGACAGAGGCCCCATTTCAGCGATCGATCTCTCTGAGTCCCTGTCAGGGCTCCTGCCTTCCCTGGGCCACCACATTCTTTATGCACCACAGGTTTGAGAGCAAATTTTTTCGTGCACTTTTTGGGTACTTTAAAACAGACAGACAGAAGAGATAACCAAAATTAGAGAAGAGTTAAATGAAATTGAAAATAAACGAATTATAGAACAGATCAATAAATCAAAAAGTTGATTTTTTCTCATTTTATTTTAAAAACATTTTTATTGAACAGTTTTATTTTAAACAGTTTTCTAATTCACACACATGGTACCCCTCATCAGTTTAAAGTGTACAGTTCAATGGTCTTTAGTATATTCACAGACAGGTGCAACCATCACCACAGCCAATTTTAGAACATGTTCATCAACTCAAAAAGAAGTTCATCACATATCACCCCATTATTCCCCAAGTCTTCCCAGGCCCTGGCAATCGCAAATAATACTTGCATTTTCTATAGATTTCCCTGTTCTGGACTTTCATATAAATGGATCATATGTGTCCTTTTGTGCCTGGCTTCTTTCGCACTGCATAAAGTGTTCAAGGTTCATCCACATTGAAGCTCATATTAGTATCTCATTTTTTAGGGCTGAATAATATTCCCTTGTACAGATATGCCACAATGTGTGTGCCATGTACAGTGTCTATTGTAATTGTAGAAGTCAAACATGACATATTACAAGTTTAATATTTTTTCTTTCTTAAAATATGTATACCTTTTTTTTTTTTGCCACATTTGCATCTTTACTATTACTATTACTATTACATCAGGCTTCTAGGTGGGGGGGTCTGGGTCTCTCTTAAACAAAGTAATCTCGGCCCCAATGCCCTTCACTGGTTAAGAAGATCGTGATTCCTGCAATTGTCTCTGCTCTCCTTTGGCTGCTAGGCATCTGCCTGCGTGTCTTCTATAGAGAGAGTCTTCGCTAGTATTCTAATCACATCCCCCAGTTAATACCACTTATTTTCATGTAAAAGGGAACAAATTACATGCGGACAAACACCAAATATGAAAGTTCACAGAGACATTTTCATTGTTTAGGCTGTGTTCTCTGTTCACTGCTTCTGAGACTATAACATTAATTGGCAGTTCTAGTTCTCTGGTTCTGGTTACCCGATAGATGCCTCTGCCCTTTAGCTTGTAAACAACTCTTGTTATTTCTCTTATCCTGTCTTCTTTCAGCTTTTGCCTCTGACCAGAAAACAAGACACAACGAAAGCCCAAACCAAACAAAGCAAAGCAAAACACACACAAATAACCAAATCTGCATTTGTATGATGACATTGTGAGGGTAAAATGGATCTGATTTGATAAATTTGGCAGTGAGGAGCATCTTCACTTTTTATTTCTAAGCAATGAACTAAATCCAAATGAGGAAATACAGGGAAGATGCTAAAGAGTTCCCTTTTCTTAGACATCTATTCATTCAATACTGTAGGGTTTTTTTTTGAAGTGTCCTTACTGCCAGGAACATGTTGATCTTTCTTGAATGGGTCTCTTTATTTCCATCTTCCCTGAAATCAGTCTAACCAGGCTTGGCTTGACGCCAGTGGGGAGCATAAGGTTTGAAGCCGGACTGGGTTTGAATCTTGCTATTACCACTGATGGTGTCCCTGGTACATGTTGTCTCATCTCCCTGAATCTCGGACCCGCACTCCTAAGGTGGGACACTTCCCACAGGTACTCTCAATATTAAGTGAAATAATATCAATGCCGTCTGCTTCACCATGGAGATGCTCAGTGATGTGCTAGTGTCTCTCTGCCTTCCACTGTCTACACCCCCTAGCCTGCCTCAATCTTTGTGTCCTCCTCAATTTTCCTCTCAGATGTTTCTTCAGGGAGCTTTTCCTGATTCGATGGACTAAACTAGGTCTTCCTGCTGTTTGCTCCTGGGATAACCTGTGCTTGCCTTTCTGCAACACTCATCATTCTTGAAATTACTTGTTCAACAGGAGTCCCCTACCAGGCTGCAGCGTATGCAAAGAGGGAGACTGCACTCTCTCACCAGTGTGAGCATCAATTCTCAGATGCACCAGCAAATCACTCATAGTGTTTCGGCTTTATTTATTTATTTATTTTGAGACAGAGTCTCACTATGTCACCCTCTGTAGAGTCGGTGGCATCACAGCTCACAGCAACCTCAAACTCCTTTGGGCTTAAGCGATCTCCTGCCTCAGCCTCCCAAGTAGCTGGGACTACAGGCACCCACCACAACGCACAGCTTTTTTGTTTGGCTTTAGTTGTCATTGCTGTTTGGCAGCCCGGGCTGGGCTCAAACCGGCCACCTCCAGTGTATGTGGCTGGAGCCCTAGCCGCTTAAGCTATAGGTGCCGAGCCGTGTTTCAGCCTTTTCAAAGGAAGAAAAATTGGAACTGATCCATATGTCCTTCAATAGGCAAATGAGCAAAACTCTGGTACCTTTAAGTGATGGAACATAACTCAGTGATAAAAGGGAACAAATTACTGTTATGCCCCCAAACATGAATTAGTCTCAAAAACAAGCTGGATGAAAGATGCCAGACACAGAAAAGTGCATACTATGGGATTTGATTTATAGGAAGTTTGAAAATGGACAAAACTAACCGGTACTGATAGAAGATAGACAAGTTGAGGGTAGCAGGAAAGGACTGACTTCAAAGCGGTAGGAGACATGATGGAAATCCTCTCTGTCTTGACCGGGATGGTGGTTACATCAGTGCACACCTCCGTCACATCTCACTCAAACATAGACTTAAGATATGTGAATCATACCTCAAAAAGTTGATTAAAAAATTAATGAACTAAATGAATTAATGATTAAAATTAACGAATAAAACAAAAAGTAAAAAATAAAGAAGGAATGAAGGAGAGAAGGGAGAAGGGAAGCAACTCCCCTCATTTGAAATCCCCCCAAATTAAAGCTTGATTTCAGTTTCTGAGCAGATTGTAGCACTTAGTAGAAACCTATTATTTTCATTGCACGACAAGAAAAATGGGTAAATTACAAAGAGGTTCGCAAAGATACTGGAAAGCTGTGGAAATAAAAAGGTTAGACGAACTAAAATTTCAGAGTGTGAAGAGTTCTTAGAAAGTATGGAAGCCACAAAACAATGGAATGACATCTTTAAAGGGCTAAAACAAAAAACCAGAAAACCCCACCCCAACAAACAAACCAACAAACACCAAAAAACAAAAACCTGTCCACGTAATAGTTCTATACCAATCAAAGTGTTCTTCAAAAAACAGCAGCAAAATAAGGATATTTACAGGCAGACAAAAGCTGAAGGAATTTCTCACCACCAGCAGACTCGCATTACAAGAAATATTCATGCTAAAGCAAGTCTTCAGGCTTCGGGAGGTTTATCCCAAAGGAAAGAATTAAAAGACCAAAGAGCAAATGTATGTGCACACTGATAGGAAATCGATGGTTTAAAGTAATATGAACAGCTACGTCCTGTGGCTTACTAGTAAATATAGAAGGAAAGCACCAACAATAATAAAAATAATTGACACATTTGACCTTGTTAAATTTAAGAGTTTCTGCTCATAGAAGGCACCATTAAAGGAATCAAAAGGAACTGGGTAAATATGTATGCATATATGTGACAAAGGACTCTTATGTAGGATATACAAAGAACTCCTACAGGTCAATAACAAAAGGCAATTTAAAAAAGACAAAAGTCTGGAACAGCTATTTACAAAAGAAGAAACGAAAGGATCTGTGGTGATAAGAAAAGACAGTTGACATCATTTCTCATTAGGGAAATTCAAATTAAAACCACTATGAAGTATTACTACGTATTAAGTATTCACCAAAGTGGTTAAAATTAAAAGGACTAAATTTTGATGAGGATGCAAAGCAACAGGAACAAGTATTCATGGCCAACACCTTGGAACACTGGCAGTTTCTGATAAAACTCAACATATTCCTTGTCTACAACCCAGCTGAGAAAATCTAGGGTGTATGTTCACCCGAAAAGTATGTCCGAGCAGCTTGACTCACAAGAGTCCCAAACAGAAAACACTCCATATGTTCATGAATGGACTGGAAACTAGAGATACACTGAATTAAATCCCGACAATGGTACATTACTTTCCAGTGAAAAATGAACTACTGATATTTGCGACAACATTGATTAAATCACACAGATGTGACGGTGAACAAAAGAAGCCAGACACAAAACAGAATATGTCTGATGGTTTCATTATCAGAAGTTCGAGAATGGGTACAATTTATCTATGGTGAAAGAAGTTAGAATAGTGGTATTGATTGGAAAGAGACAGAAGAGAATTTTCTGGGGTGATTGGAATGTTCTATAATTGATTAAATAAAGGTGGTGGCTAGCAGGTGGGAGATATGTAAATTTATATTGAGCTATAACTTAAGTTTTAAATATTTCACTGCATGTAATTTGCATTCCAAATAAACAATTGAAAAAAAACCCAACAAACCCCAAAGAATCTCCTCTTAGCCTTTTCTCACACTTCCTAGGGTCAACTTCTGAGTCTTAAATAAAAACAAACATGAATACATACAAATAGATAGTAGGTAGGTAGATAGATACAGACATAGCTATAGCTAGATTGATAGATATTTAAATAAAAATGGGATTATATTTCTGGCCACAATACATACATGCTTGCCCAGGACAATCTTGATTTATACCTATTGTTCCAGTATAACAGATTATAGCATCTGATTTCACTCTGAAAATTGTCCAGTTTGGATGACAGATTATAATAGAACCTCTATAAATTGACCACCCAAGGGACTGTAACAAACTGGTCAACACACAGAGGTGGGCAAGGAACCAAACCTACTGTATTGATACATATGTGTGGTGCTTGTCTGGTCTATAAAAATTAGGTCAACTTAAGGAGGTGGCCACCGTAGGAAGGTGGTAAACTACAGAGGTTCTACCGTATATGGTCATACTCGGAATACTGTACATACTTGCATCACTTTTTCCCTCACCAAATTATACACACTGGCCATCTTTATATGTTTGTATGTATGGATTTAACTTATTCATTTTGGGAGCTGCAGAATATTCCATAGTATATGTGAACATGACTTACTCTTTGATTTACCATTGATGGAAATTTTGGGTTGTCATAGTGTTTCAAGAATGTGATTAATGCTGATGGAGTAGACATTAATCATTTTTGCCTTGTCAACATTTGGGCTGCTCTTTTTTCGTCAAAACACACAGCTTTTCCTCTCAGGAGCTAACTCCCCTCCATCCTCAGTGGATGTGGTTTGGGTATGAGTGAGCCTGGTCTCTTGGTTCTAAGTGCATAATTAAGGGGTGGTTCTTTTGAGACACTTGGTGGTTCTTTGGGGGAACGAGAAGCTTCTTTCCCCCTGCTATTCCTAAACCAAAAGAATTTAAACCTGGAGTTGCTATTGTCCATTTTGACACTCAGTGGAGAATTCTTGCCTGAGAATAAAATCTTCTCTACACCTTCTGTGGAAGGAAAGAAAGTCAACAAATAAAGATAGGCAAAATCTTGATGACTTTGTCTAAACTCCTGGATCCAGCTATGCCTGAAACCATCTCCCTTAGAGTTTTCTGTAATGTGAACCTCTGATCCCTTTTTATATGTTTTTTTTGGTTGTGTAAGTTTGAGAGGGTTTTTGATTACTTGCAACTGAAAGATTTTTGACAAAATGCAGCTATGGTTAAGCATCTATCTATCTATTCAAGCATATGTGTATATGTACTAAATATATTACCATACAGAGGACAGTATTTATAGGAATATTTTTGTTTGATCAACACTTAAAAGTGGAATGACTAAGTAAAGAGTCTTTATGCTCCCCAAATTGAGATTTTTTATTCTCATCTACACTGTTTAAAACTGCCAGTTTCCTAGAAGTAGATCTTAGATGTATGTAACAATAGAAAAAAGATCAAGAGACTAGAACTGGAGCTTCACAGAAGAATATATACAAATGCCAATCAGCCTATGAAAACCTGCTCCACCTCGTGAGCATCAGAGATGCTGGCGTGGATGTGGAGAAAAGGGAACACTTCTACATTGCTGGTGGGAATGCAAACTAGTTCATCCGTTTTTGGAAAGATGTTTGGAAAATACTCAGAGATCTAAAAATAGACTTGCCATTTGACCCTATAATTCCTCTGCTTCCATTTCTCTAATAGCACATGCTCTCTTTGTGTCTCTATGCCACATTTTGGTAATCTCCCAAGATTTCAAACATTATTATTGTTATTATTTTATGTGATCTATGATCAGTTTTGTTTGATATTACTATTATAATTGTCATGGAGCACCACAAACCATGCCTATATAAGACAGCAAACTTAATTGATAAATGTTGTATGTGTTTTGATTGCACCACCAAACAAATGTTCTCCCATCTCTTTCCCTTTCCTTGGGACTCACTATTTCCTGAGATATAACAATATATAAATTCGGTCAATTAATAACCATATAACTGTCTCTAGGTGTTTAAGTGAAGAGATGCACATCTATCACTTTAAATAAAAAGCTAGAAATGATTAAACTTAGTAAGGAAGATATGTCAAAAGCTGAGATAGGCAGAAAGCTAGGCCCCTTGTGCCAAATATTCAAGTTGTAAAGGAAAGGGGAAGTTGTTGAAGGAAATTAAAGTGCTACTTCAGTGAACACACAAATTATGAGGAAATAAAAATGGCCTTATTGCTAATATAAAGATAGTCTTAGTGATTTGGATGGAAGATCAAACCAAAATAACATTCCCTTCAGCCAATGCCTAATCCAGAGCAAGGCCCTAACTGTCTTCAATTCTATGGAGACTTAAAAAGATGAGGAGGCTGCAGAAGAAAACTTTGAAGCTAGCAGAAGTTGATTTGTGAGGTTTAAGGGAAGAGTCCATTTCCGTAACATAAAAGGGTAGCAGCAAGTGCTGAGGTAGAAGCTGCATGAAATTATCCAAAAGATGTAGTTAAGATCATTGATTAGGTGGCTACATTAAATAATAGATTTTTAATATAGACAAAATAGTCTTATATTAGAATAAGATGATATCTAGGACTTTTATAGATAGAGAAAAGTTAATGCCTGGGTTCAAAACTTCAAAGTATGGGCTCTCTTGTTAAGGGATAATGTAAGCTAGTGACTTTAGGTTGAAGCCAATGCTCACTGACCATTAAGAAAACCCCATGGACCTTAAGAATTATACTCAATCTACTCTATCTGTTCTCTATCAATGAGAACCAGTGCCTGGATGACAACACATCTGTTTACAGCATGGTTTACTGAATATTTGAAGTTCACTGTTGAGACCTACTGTGCCAAAAAAAAAGATTCCTGTCAAAATATTATTGTTCATGACAATGTACCTAGTCACCCAGAATCTCTGATGAAAATGTTGTTAGATTAATAACTGAGATTAATATAATGTCTTAATGGTCAGTCAGCAGCCAGTCAATGTGGAGAAAAGACCGTCTACTAGCAAAAAGATTATGACTTGCTGATGGCTCAGATGATTGTTAATATTTGTTAGCAATAAACTTAATTAAGGTATGCAGTTTTTGACATAATGCTAGTGTACACTTAACAGACTACAGTATAGTATAAGCATAACTTTTATATGCAATGGCCATTCATTTTATTGTGGTAATCTGTAACTTAACCTACAATATCTCTGAGATATGCCTGTACCACAGACTGGTGACTAAAAAACAGAACGTTTTTTCACAGTTCTGGAGACCAAAACAAGTCCAAAGTTAAAGGTCTTGACAGCCTTGGTTTCTACAGAGGCCTCTTTCCCTGCCTTGCAGATGGCTGCCTTCTCACTGTGTCCTTACATGGTCTTTTCTCTGTATATATGCCTCCCTCATGTCTTTTTTTCTTATAAGGAAAAGACCTCACTCTGATAATCTCATTTAACCTTAATTAGCTCTTTATTTTTTTTTAACATGTGTCAAAAGATTTTATTCAACTCATTCATTAATGATGAAATCAGCAAGATGTTAAAACCAACTCAAAAGATTAGATAGGTAGATAGAAAATAGGAATGCTGAAATAAATTTGCTAATAAAACTGGAAAACTATAGGGCAATGCAATATAATATTTGTTTATAGGGCAATGCAATATAATATTTATGGTCACATTTTTCTATAGGTAGAAATCAACAGTATCTCTAGAGGTCAAAATTCATCTGCATTGCTATAGATAAGAATCATTTGTATAACCATAATTTTTAACAAGTTAACTTATTTCCTTACAGTAATGCAAAATAGGGTAGTCTAGAAAGGCAATCAAAAGTTCACACCCCTACAGAAGCATATAATCTCCAGACTTCCCTAGACCATTGTTTCTCAGACCACTGACATTTGAGCCAGGTAATCAATCCGTTGCTGTGGAAGCTGTCCTGCCCAGTGCGGGATGGCTAGCAGCATCCTCAATCTCCATCCACTAGATCCCAGGAGCGCTCCAGCCTGCATCTTCAGACATTACCAAATCTCCCCACCTGCCTGAGAACTAATGTGTTAGATGAGACCTGACGTTGTCACTGAAAGGACCCAGGTATTCTCTCTGGTCTCCTTCCAAGTCAGAAAGAGACCCACACTTTTTGAACTTCCTCAAGATTAGAAGAAAAAAAAACCCTCTGATTGGGCAGAAATAGAGTTTTTAGAGATAAATTTAAGTACCATGGCATTAGTGGGAGAAAGGACAATGGACGCTCATTTTTTTTTTTTTTTAGTTTTATCTTATTATGTCCTCCATCAATTTTACTTTCTTTTTTTTTTGTTGTTGTTCTTTTCTTTTTTTATTGTTGGGGATTCATTAAGGGTACAAGAAACCATGTTACACTAGTTGCATTTGTTGGGTAAAATCCCTCTTACAATCGAGTTTTGCCCCCAAAAGGTGTGGTACACACCAAGGCCCCAAGGCCCCACCCCCCTCGCTCCTTCCCTCTCTCTGCTCTTCCTTTCCCCACCCC
>CAUYRH010098143.1:0-37500 GCA_963574655.1 Perodicticus potto
CCCATTTCCTATGCCTAGGTCAGTTTCTTGTGAATTTCCTAGGCCTGAATTCCATGGATGGACTGTGTCCATTCATTGATACACTCATTCACCTTGCCCCCGGTGGAAGGGACTGTATTCATTTGTTTTCTGGCCAAGGAACCCATACACCTATATATACCCTAAGGCTTGAGGCCTAGAGGAGGAGACGGGGAAAGACTGGGAGAGGAACGGAGAGAGCATCTCTCTCCCCACTTGAAATCTCTCCCTCTACCAGGAGCTTTGGTGTTTTCTGTATTCTTTTCTGTAAATCAATTCTGTCTTACCACGGAGGTGGGGGGGGGGAATAATGTAATGAAGAATAATGAAATACATATATTTAAAGGAAAAAAAAAAAAAAAAGAAAGAAAAGGAAGTCCAGAAAGACAAAAAGGAAATTTGTCAGCAGTGCATAGTGTGATCTAGAAGCACTTTACCCTACACACAAAAGTATTGAGGTGAGTATTTTATGCCTTCAATATTCTCTTTTTATCATGCAACTGCTCCCAGGAGGGGTCACACCAGATGTCACCAGTTCCCCCTTCCCTGCATAACTCACTGAGCTACAGCACAGATAACTCCTTCCAAAGGCAGCAAATGCCTGTCACTGCAGTGCCTCTGTTAATCATCACACTCTTCTGCCAAGAACCTTGGTGGGCTTGAGGGAGAAACTTAGGAACTGTAGATAGTTGGATAGAATCTAATTTGTGCAACTGGGTAGACCCAGTGGGCATCTCTCTTACAAAGCTATTACTATGCTTTAAAAAATAATTTTGTAACCCTTAAGTTTCTTGAAATACAAAAAAGTAAGAAACTGTGTTCTCTTCAAAGTGAAATATATTTGTTAAGGAAAAAAAACTAAGTGGGACACAACTACAAAACTGCAAACCTTGTAAGCTACTTGTTTATATCCTCACATTAATCTGAAATTAAAAAAAAAAAAGCAAAAAATAAAAACAAAAATAAAGGAATGTTACAAGAAAAGCCATGAACAAATTAAGTAAGTTACTCATAAGCATTTTTTTAATGCTATGAATTTAACTGATTTAAGCACTCACTATTTAGCCCCAGCTAGTCACTCCTGGCTTCCTACTACCCGTTCTTGCCAGCTGGCTCTGCCTGTAGCTGCGACTGTCCTCATTTGTTTCTTCTACTTCTACTCCCAGCCCAAAAAGTTACTTTCCTTAATGCTCTCTGTCCAGCGGAAGGCAAAACCTTTTCCTACCTATGCTCTGGATAGAAAGACTCCTTGGTTTTAGGTCTTCCCAGTCACCAGATCCTCATCTCAACAGGGTCCCTGAGCTCCAGCCGCTAAGTTACACTGCAGCTGGTCATAGGCTGTGCCCCTTCAACCTCCATCGTTTAAGCCTCTGAACTCTAATGATTTACTCTTGGACTAATTATGCTAACTGCTCTTATCACCTTCAGATTATCATAGGTTCCCATCCCGAAATTTTTTATGTTTTCCTCTATATCTTATTCAAAGCCTTTTTATAATTAAATTAATTTTTATTTTAGGTTTTCCAAGGAAAAGGAACTCATGAACACTTGTCAAACATAAAGGAGATTTTTTTATTGGAAAGGTCTAGTAGAATGGAATCCAATGGTTACATCAGGGATTAGGACTATAAAATGGAAAGAAGTAGAAATCTTTTCTATTGGGGGCTATTTATGACCTTTTCACTTTTTTTGCTTCTTTCCTCTTGTCTTTTCACATGTCAAAAGACACCCCAGGCCACAGCTTCCTACTACATAACAATCCATTTCAAATTCTGGAGTCTAGGACCTGCGAACTCAAATTCAAAACAGTCAAACTTCAATAAACAATGGCCTGATCAAGCCCTAGTCCTGTGGGTGTATGTAAAAGAGGATCAGTTTTCAAAGAAAGAGAGGTCATATAGATATCTCATACTATAAGAACCTCTTACCTTTTTCTAGAAGTTTCTTTGATTCCCCTAGAATTTAATTTTTTTTTTTGAGACAGAGTCTCACTTTGTCACCCTTGGTAGAGTGCCACAGCTCTGTGAATATCACAGCTTACAGCAACCTCAAACTCTTGGACTCAAACAACTCTCTTGCCTCAGCCTTCCAAGTGGCTGGGACTATAGGTGCCCACCAAAACACTCTGCTAATTTTTCTACTTTTAGGAAAGATAGGGTCTCAAACTCCTGAGCTCAGGCTATCCTCCCGCCTCCACCTCTCAGAGTGCTGGGATTATGGGCATTTGCCACTTCACCGGGGCTAAGAATTTAAATTTTTAATCCAGATCATTTTAGCAGATGCATCTTGTCCTAGGATAATGGTTTCCAAACATTGTATAGCAATGAAATATTTTTTCCAGCAAAATATTTCACTATAACCCAAGATGTAAATCATATAAAAACCATAGCGGCTCTGTTTGGAGGGGAAAAGGGAAGGGGCAGTGCCTACCTCCTTGGGGCATTTTGCTCCACAGTCCCACCTAAAGCTCCTGCCTCAGCTCTCCAGGGAAGCCACTGTTCTTATGTTTATAAGCAAAGATAGTCAAAAAAACACTCAATTTACATAGTATCTTCGGACTGCCCACCACAAAATATAAAGCACTTCAATTCAATTCTGCTTCCTCGTCCTCCCTTCCTAATTTTGAAAGTTCACTTATTTTTAGTTCTTTTCTTCATTACTGTGAAAACTTTAAACATTATGCTTAAGACTATTTTAGTGCCCTTTTGATTTTAAAAACATCTCTTTCCATCAACTAAAACAGCTCCTTTGTACTGCCATCCACTCCACCCCCTTTCCAATATATATAAATAAGTCACTTTTAATGTCTGAACATAGGAAAATTAATCAGTTTTCTAGCCATCATTTCCATTTCTCAATCCACTCTTTTACATCATGATGTAGTTTGGATATTTGTCTTCTCCAAATCTCATGTTATAATTTGACCCCCAGTGCTGGCGGTGGGGCCTGGCGGGAGGTGTTTGGGTCATGGGGGCAGAGTCCTCATGAATGGCTGGGTGCTGTCCTCATGGTAATGAGTGGGTTCTTGCATGATTAGTTCCCACAAGAACGGACTGTGGAAAGGGCCTGCCACCTCTTCCTTTCTCTTTCTCACTCTTCTTTTCTTGGCATGCGAGATATCTGCTTTTCTTTCTTCTCCTTCAGCTGTAAGTGGAAGCAGCCTGAGGTCCTCAAGGGAAGTCGTTGCTGATTTCGTGCTTCTTGTACAGCCTGTAGAACCATGAGCCAAATCAACCTCTTTCCTCTATATACCATCCAGCCTCAGGTATTCCTTTAGAGCAACGCAAAATGGGCCAAGACACACCTTGTACTTACTCTTGTGATGGTCCATGAATGCCAAGTTCCTCGCAGAGCATAAGCTCATGCGAAACCATGAGATAGGGAGTTTATATTCTTATAAATGGCACCACTCATAGGTGATAAAGCAGACAGCTATAGTGTGGAAGTAGAGATGGTAGAAACCATTGTCACTAATTTCAAGAAGCTTCCAACCTAAACTTCAAGTTTTGAATGAGAAAAGAGGGATGGCTTCAAGCAGTCCCTAGATTTGGGGGTCCATTTTCCTTCACAAATCCCTGTGTTGTTCTTCTATACGATGTGACAGAATGTTGCCTCATTCAAGCAGTGCTAGAACCATTATTGGAGGGAGTCTACTTCCCCAGGACTTTGTCAGGCCGATCCCACACCGTAACCACACACGTTGTTGTGAGATGTTGTCTATGAGACGGTCAGATTATATTCCTTGTTTGTGACCAAATAAAAACTTGTCCTCCTGTCTCCCATGCTTTCTTCTACATTCCCAGCCCTTCTATCAGACAAATAAAGACACCTTTACAATCAACCTTCTCTATCAATGTTACTTCTTCCTGTAAATGATTTTCTTAATAATTAGCTGACTCTCTTGGGTTCATTTCAGTTTCGAGGCAACTGGCCAGTAATTCAACAGGCACGATGGAGAAGGTACTGAAAAAATGATGCCAAGAAGAAAACTTTCATGAGTGCTAAGTTGTCAATGGCTTTCCTAAGTGTGATAAAGCATTAAGAATACTTGGGCAGAACAGTCTCTAATTTATAATTGAGAGTATCCAAGTACCTGCAATAATCAAAAATTCAAACCTGATTCGAAATAAAAGCATCGCCCTCTCTTTCCCCTAAGACTTTTGATAGGTAGGTAGAAAGGTACCACCTTTTCTCCATTTCACTAATCTGGTCCTAATACTTTCTTCCCAGGTCAAAGGGCGTTGACAGGAGAGAGGTGAGCTGGGGTAGTACAGCAAAGCTCTCACCCAGATAGTACCATCATAAAATGGTCCTCCTTTCTCTCACAACACTGACTCTGTTTATGGATTCTTAGAAAAGCTGCCGCTGAGATTCCCTTGTCATGAGTCATGCAGACTCCTCCAGTTCATCCATCTAAAGCAAACCAGCCTGTCTCGTGCCTTTAGATTTCTTAAACAGGAGGCAAACACTGGTGTTCTCTGTGTCCTAATTTCATATCAAGTCCAGGGACTGCTCCTAAGGTTGGATGGGGAAAGGTGCCTTATTCTTCCCTTTTGGGGAGATTTAGAAACCCAGCAAAGCTGTGTCCAAAAAAATCCTCCTTAAAATCCTTTTTCCATCCTATGTTCTCAGAGCCTGCATATAAGATGTGTAAGACTCATGTAATTGGTTTTGAAGCATAACTTTTGAGACTTTATGTTTTGATCTGAAACCTTTCCAGGAAATGTACCTCTTAACTCTAAGTGCCTCGGTCAAAATGTTCAATGTTACATCGCATGAGTAGAAAACATGATCCCTACTCTTTAAATTTCCTTTCTCACTGGGAAGGCAACCAACATATGAAACTACATGAGGATAAAAACAGCGCTGACTGCAGGTGCAGCTGATGCTCAGGAAGGAGAGAATCACTGTGGACTAGAATCACACATTCAGTCTGCCTTACATAAAGCAAGAGAAAAACTAGAACAAAGAGGGTGCTCCAAAGAGGAGAATCACCATGAAAAAAAAGCAAAAGATAAAATGATATTTTCTTTTTTTGCATTTAATAAAAGTTTGTTTTTGTATATTTTAAAAATAGCAATTTTCAGGGTATACAAGAAATATTTTTCTAATACTGAAATATGCACCTCTTTGGAAATGACAACATACATGGGATCTTTACAAAAAAATTAATTAAGAACTATGATGTAGCAGCCTGAACAAAACTATTCTTTACCCATCCATCTGTTCCCTTCCATAGCCCCACTGTGAGACCTAAGAATATAGTTCTGTACACATCTCTGTATTCACAAAGAACTGAGATGCGTATCAAAGATGTTCAGAAGTTATATACAGTAAAGAATTAGTTGGCTTACGTGTTGACACATGACCCAAAACAAACCACCAAAAAGCAACATAAGATACAGGACAAACAAAATAGAACGTTGTCACTAAGATCAAATAATAGGAAAACGAGCATTTAAATTTGATACATTGAAAAGTAAATTCTTTAGAATTGCTATAAAAACAACTTGCGAAGCTCCTAAAGTAATAGCACAGAGCCATACATTTGACAAGGCACTTTAAAGATGGCAATCAAAGATATAAAAAATCAGATACAAAAAATAATAACTATCAAAACAGTTAACCACAGGAATACATAGGGGGAAATAAGCATTCTTTCCTGACAGTCTGTCATTTTCTGCACTCCAGCATACAGTGTCCAGTTTCATGGGAACTGGGTGACACAGTTTTGGCAGCAGCAGCTTCCTGATCTGTTTCCCAACCTTTGGGTCCCAAGTACAGCACCATGCTTTTGAAGTTAATAGGTGCAGTGAGCCTCTTGCTACCCATTCCTGCATATGACAAGATAGTAGCTCCCATAATAGGTGGCATTCTGTGACTCATTCCTTAATGCTCAGGCTGGGGCCCAGTCTTCTAAAAACTGTATAAGCACATAAATCCACATATTTAATCCCTTTCTGCTTAAAATACTTAGAATGCCCTCATTTTCCAAATACATGTTTGGTTTGCCTGTCTAATGCCAAGTTGTTGTAGGGGCCCCCATTCAAATGCCCATTCATCTAGGAAATCTGAGTGATCCACAAAATAAGCAAAAACAAGCAGGAGAATATTCTGGGTGAAAGTTTAAATGTTCTCCTACATACTTTCAAAGTCCCTCTACATACTGCTGCCACTGTATATATCGAAGGATATAAGATTTTCCTAATTATCTCTCTTTTTCACTTAGCTTCTCCACTTCTCTTCCAGAAGGAGAGACTTTGACAGACTCGTTTTTGTATCCTCAGCTTCTATTCCGTGATAAAACTCCAGCCTATGTTAAATGAATAAGCAACTAGATGGAAGAATGAATGAAGAGAGCGTGAATAGACTCTCAAACTAAAGCAAATGATGACAATCTTTAATGAACCACTTCTTTTCTATTTATATACAATTTATAACTGAGAGGGGATGTTTTTGTTGTTGGTGGTGTTGGTGTTCCTACTAAGAAAGTTTTGAGATTATCTCCTATAACTCATGAAGTCAGATACAGGAACTTTCCCAATTTTCCTCTCTGAGACAATGTTATGAAGAAGGAAGTATACAATTGCATGAATATTTTCTCCAGATTTAGTTTTATAATGGCAGACCAGAAACTCAAACAAAAGTAGAGAGACGTTGTTTCCTTTTATTATATACAATTACCATATAATAAGGACTACACTACAATGTTATTTAATTGAAATAAAAATGAAAAAAAAGTAAAATTGTATATTAAAAAACAGGTTGCACATCTATTAAATAACAATAAGTAATAATAATAGTTACTTTTTACTGTGTGTATGTGTACATTAAATTATATATATATAGCTTATATATGATTGCTTCCCTTTTGCAGTCAAGAAAATTGAGCATTAGCTAATAAGAGGTAGAAAAACTGGGATTCAAATCTGACTCTGACAAAAGACATATCTTAAATATGAAAACACAGAAAAAGGTTGACAGTAAAACGATTGGGAAAAATTCCAACTTCACCCAGAAGAAAATTGGTGTAGCCACAACAATATCAGATTAAGAGGACTATAAGGCAAAAAGCATCACTGAAGATAAAGAGGGATATTTCATAATAATAGAAGAGTCAATTCAATAGAAAACAGCATAAGTTTCTATGTATTGGACAACAGAGCTTCAAAACATAGAAAACAAAATACTCAAATTTACAATAAATATATTTCACATATATCTCTCAGTAATTGATAGAATAAGCAACAGAAAATTGTGAGGAGACAGAAGACTTTAATAATATTATGTCAGTTTGACATAATTGATACATATAAAACACCACATCTAACAATTTTGGAATATATATTCTTCATAATGCACATAGATCATTTACTAAAAATCTTATACTAGACCATAAAGAAAGTTTAAACAAATTTCAAAGGATGTCATCACACCGAGAGAATTTCTTGACCACTATGGCATTCACCTAAAAAGTCAATAATAAAAAGGTAACTAGACTATCCCAAAATATTTATAAAATAAGCAATATATTTTTAAATAACCTATGGATCAAAGAAGAAATCACACTGGGAATTAGAAAATATTCTGAAATGAATGATAAAAATATGTCCTATCCTAGGACAATGACCTCAAAGGCATGGAAACAAAAGCAAAAAAGATAAATGGGATGATGTCAAATTTAAGACGCTTCTGCAGAGCAGAGGAAAACAATCAACAGCATGAAGAGACAGTCTATGGAATGGGAGAAAGTATTTTCAACCAATACATCTGATAAGGGGTTAATATACAAAATGTATTAAAATAACTCAAAAGCAAGAAAACAACCTGATTTTAAAATGGGAAAAGCACCAGAATAGACTTTAAAAATAAAAAAGATATACAAAAGGCCAACAGACACATAAAATATATATGTATAGATCTCTAATCATTAGAGAAATGCAAATCAAAACCACAAAGAGATAGCCCCTCACGCTTGTAGGAATGGCTTTCATCAAAAGAGGAAAAAAGAATATGTGTTAGTGAGGATATATGGAGAAAAGGGAACCCTCATGCACTCTTGGTGAGAATGTAAATTAGCACAGACATTATGGAAAACAGTATTGAAAATAGAACTACCATATGATCCAGCAATTTCATTTCTGGGTATATATCCAAAGGAAGTGAAATTAGTATGTTGAAGAGGTATCTACACTCCCCTGTTCACTGCAGCCTGATTCACAATAGCCAAGATACGGGATCAACATAAGCGTCCAACAACGGATGAGTAGATAGATAAAGTGTGATATATGTATATGATGCAATACTATTCTACCTTAAAAAAAGAAGCCCTGTCATTTACAGCAACGTAAGTGAACCTAGATGACATTATGGTAAGTAAAATAAGTCAGGCACAGAAATAAAAATACTATAAGTGCTCACTTACATGTGAAATCTCAAAACACCAAACTCACAGAAGCAGAAAGTAGAATGGTGGCTGCCAGGGGCTAGGGAGTGGGAAGGAGAAGGGTTGGGGAATGGGGAGATCTTGGACAAAAGGCACAAAGATCCAGTTAAATAGGAAGAGTAAGTTCTGGAGATCTATGTACCACACGGTGACTAGAATAAAAAAATTTTAAATATGGTGCATGACTTGTACTATGCAGCTAATGCAGTGCTTAGAGGAAAATAGGTACCTTTAAATACCTCTTTTAGAAAGAAAGGAAGATTAAATATCAAAGATATAAGCTTCCATCTCTAGAGAGGAGGTGGGCAGTGGGGGTGCGGAACTCAGTAAATTAAACTCAAAAAAAAAGGAGAAAATAAAGACAAGGGTAGAAATCAATAAATAAAAAGCAAAAATACACCAGAGAAAATTAACCACAAAGACAAAAAATGGTTCTTTGAAAACAAATGTGAAAATTGCTAAACCTTGAGAAAGATTAATCAAACAAAAAAGGAAAAATGGTGAATTTTTAATATTATATGTAGAAAAGGGGACTTTACTTCACATTCCACAGACATTAGAAAGATAACAAACAGGTAATAAATAAACTTGATTTTACATGAAATAGACATATGCCTTGAAAACCACAACTTACCAAAAATGACTTTAAAAAAATGAAAAATCTTATTTTTTTATTCTTTTACTTGATGAAATTGTTGTACGTATTTATGTTGTAAAACATAATGTTTAGAAATAGATATATGTAATAAAATGGATAATTGAGCTAAATAACATATACATAACCTCATATACTTATCACTTTTCAGTAAGAATACTTAAAACCCTATAATCTACTTTGTTAGTGATTTTCAAGGGTGCAACATACTATTATTAACTACAGTTACCATGGTGTATTATAGATCTGTTGAACTATTCTTTCTATCTAACCAAAATTTTGTATCCTTTGACCAACATCTCTCCCCTACTCTCATAGAAAATCTTAATCATACATTATCCATTAAAGAAATGAAATCCACAATGAAAACAATAAAAACTCTAGGCCTAAATAGTTTTACCGGTAAATTCTTCTAAATAGTTAAAGAAATAAAAACAATCCTATGCAAAGTCTTTCTGATAATGGAAAAAGAAAACTTGCTTTCCAAATCATATTATAGAGCCAGCATAACCTTGATACCAACTTGACACTAACATTATTCCAAGAAAGGAAAATTAAAGACCAATAGTTCTCATGAACCTAATACAAAAATCCCAAACAAAATACTAGCAAGTTGAATCCACTGCAACACAAAAGAAATATAATACACTCCAATCAAGTAAGGTTTATTACAAGCGTGGTTGAGATTTGAAAATCAATAATAGCTAATAGGATAAAGGAGAAAAATCTACTTGATTATTTCAAGAGAAAAGTAAATCTGTGCCAGTCTCACTTAAAATTCCAGGCTTTAGACAAGTAATTGAACAGCATTGTATGAATAAGAAATGCATACAGCTTAAAAATAACAGAAAATAATAAAACAACTTAGTAAAAGTAGCTTGAAGAGAAAGAAGCTTGTGAAGTCCGAAGTGGGCAGTGAAAGCTGTTGCAGTGTTTAAAGATGCCATCCGGGATTCGGATTCTTTCTATCCTTCTGTTCTGCTGATTTTAAAAGAATCCTTAATAGTGCCTGGCACAATAGCAGGTTGATAAACATTTGTTGAATGAAAGAATCAATGTGTTGCTCTGGACCCTGAAGATTATTATCTAGTGGCCATAAGACTCGACTTGGGTCTATGTTCCAGGCACAAAGAACAAAGCAGAAAGGAGCATGGTGCCTATATCTGGAAAGTCAGAAACCCTCAGCTTTCATCGCCTTGTATAGAACTGACTCATTTGGCCACCTGACTATAAGGGAGCTTGGAGAGTAAGTATTTTTAGCTGGGCACATTATAATTTTGAAAAAAACAGGAGTTCTGTTACTAAAGACAAAGAGAGAATGGATACTGGGTCCCTTTATATAGAAGACACCACAACAAAGACAGTTAAATCTGCAATATGAGTAAGAAGAGGCACCATCTCTAAGGAGAGTGAAATTTAACAAGCAGATGAGAGAAATATAACATAACCATTATACAGGGAAGAATAAGATAATAACCATGCAAGGAATTCAAAGTACTCCAGGAAATCAAAGAAGGAAAACCAATATCTAGTTAGAGAGACCCGAACTAATTCATGGAATAAAACTTTTGAGAAATTTTTTAAATGGCTAGCATTTCAACAAGTAGCAATGGGCACATTCTATATTCCATGGAATAAAACGTTCTAGCTGTAAAAATACAAGCCAAAGCAATTAGGCAATATATCTGGCATCTGAGGAACAGTACACGTGTGCTGTCATATTTCAGATACTCGTAGGAGGCTACTTGGAGACAGAGCTGGAAACAGAAATGTGGACTCTATTGCAGAGGCACTGAATGCGGGGTAAAGAACTGAACCTTAAGCCAATTGACAAAGAAGAAACCATGAAGGATATGGGACAAGAAAACAAAAAGGTAGACGTGGTGCTTTTGAAAGCTGCTGTAAGTGTGCACAAAAATAGTCTGCAACAGGGAGATGGGTTTTCTGGATACTGTGATTATTTAGGGTAGAAGTCCGTGTTCCAGGCATGAAGAAAAACAAAAACTATAAAGGTTAGGGGGTGTCCAACCTTTTTTCTTCTTCGGCTACACACTGGAGGAAGAAGAGGTGTCTGCGCCATACATTAAATACATAAACACTAAGGAAAGCCGACAAGAAGTGGGAGGAAAGGCCCTGGCATAATTTTTGCAATATCTGACACCCCAGATAAGCAAACAGTCCTCACATCACCTACATGGTGGCCTATGGGCCACAGGCTGGACGGCCCTGGAAGAAAGAGAAAGGTGAGTAAGAGAAAGCCTGGAGAGGAAGAACCATTTGGAAAATGCAGTTGAGTTGAGCTGGGGGCTGGTCTTGAGCATGACTGAAGGAGAACAGTGTTGTTAACAGAGGTGACATGAGAAGAGAGCGCCCAGCTGACTTTTTCCAGCCAGACATTATAAACATCAGTCCATAGATGGATCTAGCCTATGGGCCCCGAGATGCAATGACACTGTCCATCCACAAGGACATGCCAAACTTCTCTGAGGGAAGAGACCCAGGACAAAGCTGTGAACAGAGCCTAGCGGATGAAAAATTTATGAGAAGCCAGTAAACAAAAGAGAGAATAGAAGGAGGAGGGATTAGAACCTCAACAAGAAGGGGGTCAGGGCCTTCGTGACATCAAAACCAGAAGAAACCAGTTTCTGCGAAGTGCTTATTTATTTACGTGGTTCTGTGCCTCACCCGAACCTACCTTCCTTAAAAATAGGAGGAGTGTCATTCATTCTTCTTTCTCCAATGCACAACCTGTCCCTGAATAACCAGTGAAATCATATGGAAGGAAAGGTAGAGGTTGGAAGGGAGAAAAGGACGTCAGGAGGGACAGAGGAAGAAACCAGAAACAGTTAAGTAGGGATTAGGAGAGAGTGTTCTCAAGAGAATGATAGAATCAAAAGCCAGATTACCTGTGGTTAAAGAGGTGTCTACAACAGAATGAAGGCAATGGATAGTGATTACTTTTTCAGAAGGGTTGATGGTGAAGAAAACTGGGGCAAACTTAAAAAGATTAGGGACTGTTTTGGTTTGCTTGCTTTTATTGTGTTTACTGTGATGGGAATTCATTTGAGATCCTATTCTGAGTCTTTCATGCTGGTATCAAAAGCATTCATTCAGTCAGCTTTGTCCTTGCTCAGAGGACGTTTTGGCTTTTTTTCTCGTTGTTCTCTAAACTTTGAAGCCCTTGGAAGCAATTAGGGCAAGAACCCTAATTTAGAGTTTGACTAATTGGACCAAAGAACTAGTTTCTCAAAGTAAAATGAAGGGAGACAGATTCCCTCCAGACTAGAGATCTCCATAGGCTAAGAAGGAAGAAGTAGAAAGATGCCAAGAGCAGAGAACGGGAACTCTGCTTCCCACCAGCCCTGTGGAAGGAGGTGAGACCTGAGAGACAAAGGGCTGTGACCTCCCCGGGGGTCCGGGACCTCGGGGAAGGCTCAGGAAAGATGCCTTCACGCTAAGGCTAAGAAGCGTTAAAACAGACTTCTCAGGGGTAACCTGTGCAGACCAACCACCAAGAGAACAAGTGTGGCCCTTCCTCATTCTCTCCCCATTCTCAATCCTTCCTACTACATAAGGTCCATCGGGAGGAAAATGAACACCCTAAGAAGGATAGAAGTTCATTTTTTAAATCAGAACAACAGACTATGACTTTTGAGTCTATAACTGTTACGTTATAGAAAAGGAACAGAGGTGAGCCGTTGGCTGAGTCAATGGCTGAGATTCACTGGAAGGGTTGGGAGGCAGAAAAGGGGCACAAAGACTGCGCTCAGTACCAAGCAGGAGGCACCTTGCTCGCCCACCATGTCGTGTGCAGTACCCGCCGGACACCTGGAAACAGATGGCTCTGAAAGAGGAGAGGTAACAAAGATGGAAGTTAAGGGTAATTTCCTCAGATGGCCTCTATTTTTAAAAGAAGTTTGAGGCCAAGTCGCTCCAAGAGAGAACAGAAAATGTTTAGAACAGCAACCTTGGGAGTTGCATAAAAAGACAAACCAGAGTATACACAGGTGAGCAGCAAGGAGCCCTCGGCAGCCTTCTGAGAGCAGGAAGCCTGTAACGATGGAAATCAGCGTGTTTGTACCCTGATGCACTGATGTCCATATGTGTTTGTATTCTGCCTTGTTCAACAAAAGACAGAGGTTGCTTTTACTAAAAATAGTAAAAAGTAAATAATAAATAAATAAATAAGAGGCAGAGAAAATATATAAGTATATGTTAGAATAGAGTTCACGAGCAGGACAATCCGGGCAAGACAATTCTGTCTCTCCAGCTAACAATTCGCCATCTACACAAAGGCTCAGAAAACGTTGACAGCTGGGGTATTCTATGGGAACAGAGCAAAGCAAAAGGGAGAGTGTGGAGGTGAAGCTCTTAGCTGCTCACGGCGCTGAGCTTTGTTAGATGAGTGAAATCAAAGTGGGATGGATGGATGAAAAGAATGTGGGGGAGGGGCCAAAGAACACACTACGACAAAGAATGAAAAGCAATAGAAGAATGCACACGAGTCTGTGATCAGAGATCGCATAGGACAGACCGTATGTTTAGATGCTGGCTAAGGGAAGCCACTCCAGCCACCACTGTGGATCAGTGACCTATGGCACAAGCCTGAAATCCAACTATTCTGAGCTGGATAATGTCAGGATACCAATCTGGCCCTTTAGCCAGTCAATAAATATTTATTGATCGTCGGCTATGTCATAGGCTAAGAACTGAGGACAAAATCAGAGAAGGTTCTTGAGGTACTTTAACTCAGTGGGGACAAGAAGGCAAGCAGATAACTGCAGTGCAAAACTCATCAGTGGTGTAGTTGGAGTGGGGGCACCGAGCTCAGTGCTGTGCCCAGCTGCCTCACTCAGAGGAGTCAGGGAATTTGCCCTGTGTGTGGAAGGATGAATGGGAAGTTCAGGAAGGAAACAGGACAGAGAGGAAGCATGTGAAGGCCTGGGGGTATGAATGAGAGATGTATGTTTTATAAAAAAGAAGATATTCTGTGCAGCTTAATCCAAGTACTGAGGGGTGAGTGGCCAACCACGTTGAAAAGGGAGGCGGGGACAGACTGTGAGGGGCCCTGGGTGCCATATACACCATGTGGGGACTGGGGAACCCTCCGAGGCTTCCGCCAGAGAAGTCATGAGGTCAGTGGTGTGGAACCATACCAGGCACAGCACGGAGAGTATCCCAGTGTCAGGAAAGACAGTAGTCAGGGGACCCCTTAGGAGGCTAACAGAATAATTCATTTGTGAACCAACCCAAAGTAACCACAGGGAAAGCGTACAATAGGTGCTAGAGAGATGGATTGAATTCTCAAAGGGGCAGCACAATAGATCACCTTGTTCACATCCAGGGGACTACCACATAAGCAGGATCTTTCAGCAAGCTCGCTGCAGTATGTACATGTGACTTCAAAGAACGTTTATACCATATCACCCCATAATTGCATTTCTAGGAATCACTGTAAAAAAATAATCACCCTAGTAGTCTTTAAGATGTAAAAACATCCCAAGTGTACAATAATGAGAGAATTGCTAACTACAGTACTTTATAGGCATTAAAAATTAAATTTTCAGGGTGGCGCCTGTGGCTCAGTGAGTAGGATGCCAGCCCCATATACCAAGGGTGGTGGGTTCGAACACTGCCCCAGCCAAAACTGCAACAAACATAGCCAGGCATTGTGGCGGGTGCCTGTAGTCCCAGCTACTCGGGAGACTGAGGCAGGAGAATTGCCTAAGCCCAAGAGCTGGAAGTTGCTGTGAGCTGTGATGCCAGGGCACTCTACCAAGGGCAATAAAGTAAGACTATCTCAAAAAATATATATCTATATATTTTCAAAGAATATGTAATGGGCCAAGTGCAGTGGCTCACACCTCAATCCTAGCACTCTGGGAGGCTAAGGCAGGTGGATTATTTGAGCTCAGGAGTTCAAGACCAGCCTGAGCAAGATTGAGACTCTGTCTCCACTTTAAAAAATATAAAAACTAGCTGAGTATCATGGCAGGCACTTACAGTACCAGTTACTCAGGAGGCTGAGGCAAGAGGATCACTTGAGCCCAAGAGTTTGAAGTTGCTGTAAGCTATAACACCACAGCACTCTAACCAGGGCAATAGAGTGAGACTCTGTCTCAAAAAAAAAAAAAAGAAAGAAAGAAAATAAAATGTAATGATAAGGTGGGTGCAATGGGGCGCACTTGTAATATCAGCTACTGAGAAGTTAAAGCAAGAGGATGATTCGAGACCAGGAATTCATGTCCAGCCTGGGTAATCTTTTTGTAAGAGACTGCTCAACAGTATGCATATGTAGGAATTAAAGTATTAGATTGAAATCCCCCCCCAAACATAAATTGTGTTCATCTTTGTGTGGTGAGATTATAACTTTTATTTTCTTCTCTCTACCTTTCCATGTTTTCCAGATTATATTCAGTCAACATGTATTGCTTATATAATCAGTTATTTTTAAAAATAAATGAATAATGCAAAGCAGATTCACAAGTATAAAAAAGTACTACAAGACTCACGCAGCAGAGAGAGAAAGAAGTCTGTCTTTCGGCAATCAAAGATGGAGCAAGTCTAAATAATCATACCCTCGCTGACATCGGCAGTGGCAATGGCATTGTCAAAGATGAAGAGCCTGCCTATATTCCCATTGCTGTATCCCAATCCAGTGTAAAGGCTGCTGAGAGGGGAAAATCTGTTTTTCTGGTGCTCTCAAAAGGTACAACCAAGATACAATACATGAGTTTCTACAAAGATATTTTGAACACATTTAGTGACATTCATTTTTAATTTTGTATCTTTTGAAAAATTCTCCATACATCCAGATTCAAAATTGCCGTAAAACTCAAATAAGCCAGATTTTCCCCTAGTATGTACAGTGATCATTACTTTTCATAACAATGGCACTGGGGCAATATCAGGTATTTAAATATTATTATCCCAAAACTCTCATATGACATTCAGAGTAGTCTTTTTAATCATCTAATTCTATTAAGAATATTAGTTCATGTATGCCATAATGGAACTAATTATCTAAAATATTCAATTAGCCAGAAACTTCCCCATACCCGCACAATGATAAATGAAGTCAATTTTATCACAGATTCATCATTTCTTAATTATTTTCACTGCTCGTTGTTAGATGTGACCAAGCAACTCTGTTAACCCCACTTTGCAGAAATGTTACTTTTAACTTGAACCCAGGCAGCTAAATGGAGCTAGAAGAAGCCATTCATCCTTGACGGCCAGTCTCTCTTTAAATTCATCACGTTTGTTAAATATTTTTGCATCAATATTCATTAGTCCTTCTCTTTTTCTTAAACTATTCAATTTCTTTATTGGTTTGCCAATTTATGGTCTGTCACACTAATCAGGACATAAGATGTCATCTAGTTTATTCATGATGATATTTCCGGTGGTTAAACCAGGGCCTGGTACAAGGGTAGGTGCCCCATAGACATGTATGGGATTAGTGAGCAGTTGAACATTCCCCTCTGTGCCCCAGGAACTGCAAGAAACTAATAAATGGCAGAGAGTGAACTCCAGAGCTCATCTAAGTGCTCCTTCCCCACTCGCATTTCATAGATGAGGAAATTAAATCTCAGAGAGGTTAGGAGCCAATCGGAGAGCACATACAGTGCAGGACTTAAGTAAGGGTCCTGACTCTTTAGTTGACACCCAGTGACTACACCAGGATGCCTTTTCCCTTTGGGAGGGAACAGGAGAATGCAGAAATTTTCTTTGTGGCTTTGATAGACTAGACCGTTGAAAAACCAGTCCCCATCACTTGAGTCAAAACAAACTGTGCCCACCCTGCATGGTTTTGAAACAGTTTTGATTCAAGAAGAAAGGAAGTATGGAAGGAAGGGAAGGAGAGAAAGAAGGAAATCAGGAAGAAAAAAAAAAAGGAAAGAGAGAAGGGAAATGTTATTGAGGATTTGTCTTTCCATTTTAGTGATAGGACTTCTCTGGAGGGTCTGCGGTTCTGGGCTAAAGGATTCCTTCTTTCAGGAGTCTCCTGTGCCACAATTCCATTTGCCCCAAGGTTTCTTGGGAGATTCCAGGCCTATTTCAAGGGGCAAGATGATTCGCTCACTGTCCCTTCTTGCTAGAATTTGTTGATGTGTTTCCATCTCTGCTGCTTCTGGGTTACACGCTACTTCCTCCTGCTCTATTTGTTCTCCAGTTGACCCTCACTTCCTCAATGTCCTTCTAAGTTCTCAACAAAAGATTTGCCAGATATTTATTGAGCTGGGACTTATTATATACAGTTACTTTCACTTCCTCTTTCTATAGAGACCTCAAACATCTGTGTCAGTAGCCCTATTAGCCCCATTTTTTGTTTTACTTAGAGATGCAGAGACCCAGAAAGTTAAGCAATAATTTACCCTTTTATATAAGCCACAGTACTAGAATTTGAAGCCAAATTGTTCAATTCAAAGGCCAACGCACTTTGCACTGCCTTGGAGGTACTTCCTCCCAAGACCAAATGAGTCAGTTAATAATGGATTAGGCTACAACTAGCAGAACATCCAATTAGTAGCACCTTAGACAAATGACAGGCTTATTTTTCTCACTTAATGACAAATCTGGATGTGAGTTATCGGGGCTGGGCAGTGGCCCAGGGAGGTCAGGTGAGACTCCGGCTCTTTCTGTCTTTGACTCTGTCCCCGTTAACAAGTTGGCTTCATGCTCATGCACATTGCTTTGGGTTGCAAAGCGGCTGCTCTAGCTATGTACAGCCGTACGACCACATCACCAAAAGCAGAAAATAAAGAGAAGAGGCAAAAGGCCAGAGGAACATGTCAACTGGATCTGTTGTTTTTACACATTTTTTTTCTAGGAGCCTGATCAGAGATTGTTTGCTTCTATCTCTTTGCCCAGACAATGTCACGGGATACCCCTTGCTGTATGGTTGCAGAGGAGAAGAGCAAGAGGTTGGGTCAGTCGGCTCAACTCTTGGCTGAAATGCTTTCCTTACTTCCCTATGTTCATACAGGTGCCTAATTGTTTTCTGAAGTGCAGAGACTGAATTTTATTATCTCCTGTACCCAATATGGTGCTGAGCACAGAATTGGTCTCAAGAGTGTGACCAGTAGGGATTGGTGGGACAGAGCTGCCTTTGCGGGAAGGGCATAGGAAAGGAAAGGCCTAAGAAGTGGGTGATGGAGGGGAGAGACCCTGCCAGGATCACAGGGTGCGTTCTTGGGGTCTTGGCATTCATTTGAAGGCTGCTGTGTGGTTAGGCCCATAGGGTAGGAGGGGTGGGAGATCTTAGTCTGCCCTGTGAAGGGGAGGAGAAGAAAAGGCATCAGGCCAGCCTGTATCTGTTTTTGTCATCTTGCTCAAGTTTATCTATAGAGAGGAAATGCTTGCACAAATCATAAACGACATTCTTTTTAAAGCCTGATTTCCTTTCATTTATTTAACTCTCTTGATGCTGAAACTAAACTCCCCAATGGTTACTTTGGGGAGGACCATTATCAAGGGAGGCAGGTGGGGAAATCTATGAGATGTCGGGAAGGCTCCTGCTCTCAAAATACCTCCTCCTGGGGCCCTTGCAGTATCGAATCAGCCACCCTCTTGAGCTTTTTTTATTTTGGTCAAAACTTTCCTGGTTTCTTTTTCTTTATTGTTCCTTGCTTCACCCTGCTTTTTTCTTTCTTTTTTTTTTTTTTTAAATTATAGACACTTAAAGAAGAAAAAAGTTCGTCATTCCACTCCCCAGGTAATTCGTGTTCATTTTTTAATAAATGAAAGTAATTTGCCTATATATTTAAAAACTTCCAAAAGTAGAGCAAAATTTAAAATGAAACTATAAGGGCTCTGTGCCTCTGCTCAAAAGTAACCATGAATGGATATTTTTTATTGCTTTCAGAAAATTTGTTTATGCCCTTGCCAGTGTGCATGTCTGTCTGTCTGTCTGTCTATTCCTATGAAATTGACATGAAAGGAATGATTCTGGACAAGCAGACTTCTGCTTCTTTTTTTTTCTATCTCTGTATACACAAAACCACTTCATTTTATTTCACAGCTGTGTAATAATCCATCAGATAGGAGTGACATAGGCTGTCTAATTATCCCTTAAAGGTGGGTGGTGGTGGTGGTAGTAGTGTCACTTCTCCTTTTTTTTTGGCAAATATTACATACGAGCAATGCTACAGTGAACACATCTACACACATCTCTTGACTAATATGTGTAGGTATAATTATTTAGGTAAATTCCTAGTAGAGTAATTGCTGAGTAAAATGATACATACCTTTAAAATTAGATGGATTTTGCCAAGTTTCTTTCCAGAAATGAACCATTTCCCCACCCCTACCCCACCAGACTCTAACAGGGCTTGATCTCCATAACCTTCTCAGAACGGGGCTCATCACTGTAGTTTCTCACAGTGTGAGTTAAGAAACAGTCTCTTGCTACTGTTTAATTTCCATTTCTTCCCTGATGACTAATATTAAGCATAGTTTCATATTTACTAACTGACTGCTTATTTTCACTTTCTGGGTTTCATTAACTGCTGATATGTTTTGCCCATTTCTCCCCCCTATTGGATTGTTCAACTTTTCTCTGTTATATTTGTATGAGCTTTTTAAAAATGAAAGCAATTAGTTCTTTTTCTGTCAGTGAATTGTAAATATTTTCCCTACTTATCATTAGGTTTGTTTTATTCTCTGAGTCAGGGTCCATTTTATCTGCCCTCCCTACTTCCCCCACCCCCCAAATTGCAATTTTTCTATAGTCAAAAATAAAAATATACTAGATGGCTTCTGGGTTTTGAGTCCTTCTCAGAAAGGCCCTTCCTATTCCAAGAACTTAAACTCAGCCATTTATCTTAGGGCCTTTATAGTTCCTCTTTTACATTGAAATCTTTGATCCATCTGGAATTGATGTTAATATAGTAAGTGAAGTAATGATCCAGCTTTCATTTTTTCTCTAGTCATTTGATTGAACACTGTTTATTTCCTCACTGTTTTAGAGAGTCGCCATTTAAGTTCCCAGATGAATGCGGCTTCATTGATGGACTCTTCATTGTTACTCACTGTTTCATTTTTCCCTAATACCAAATGATTATTGCAGTTTTAAAATAATTTCAGTACCAGAGTCAGTTATTCTTATTGTTTTCATTTGTGAGAATTTTTTCTGACTAATCTTCATAATTCATTTTGAAAACAAACGGTGGCATTATTTCATTAAGTTAAACATTTCTCTTTCAGTTGGGATTTAACTCAATTTATAAGTTAATTTAGGGGAAAATGATATATTTCCATCAAAGAACACAATGTGCCTTTCAGTTTCCTAAGTCATTTTTTTAGGCTTGTCAATAGATTATGAAAGTGTTTTCAGTAAAGAGCTGGCATATCACTTGTTACATTTCCCCATTGTATTCTTTTGGTTGCAGTTTTAAATGAGAGCTTTTCTTTTACCACGATTTCTAACAAGTTACGGTTTAGGAAGAGCTGTTGGCTTTATACGTTTACTTTGCAACTCATCTCTTCTCTGAATTCTCTTTCCTTTTTTGTTGATTTCCACTTGGTTCTGTTAGGTTCTCTGGGCCTGGTGTTCTCTTTTAGAATGTAAATTATCCCATAAGGGATAATACTTGTCAAATCATCTCCTTCGCTGGTATTTGACTGGTCCTGTTTTATGTGAGGTTGTGCTCCAGCTGTACGCCAGCCCAGTGCATCTGTGCTTCTCATACTTTCCTACTTAGGGACTTCCCCCTGAAGTCCTGCTTTCCCACCCCAACCACTGCCCCGCTGCTCTCTCTCTCTCAGTTCCTAGAACATCCCGTGCTCTCTCTTGTTTGTGAGATTTCATGTATCTCATTTCCCTATTCATCACTTCTCAGATCTTGTAAAACTCACTTCCTTCAGAAAGCCTTCCCCAAGTCTTAGTGGGCATTGCCATTACCGCTCCCC
This sequence comes from Perodicticus potto, assembly GCA_963574655.1. NCBI lineage: Eukaryota > Metazoa > Chordata > Mammalia > Primates > Lorisidae > Perodicticus > Perodicticus potto. The sequence goes on from CAUYRH010098143.1 coordinate 21,033, forward strand.
CTGCCCTCATCCCATTTATCTATCTCTTTGACTATTTTCTTTTATAACACCCAACACACTTAAAAGTCCTACTTTCATATCTGCTTTCCTCCCTAGACTTAACTCCAGGAGAAACAGAGGCACTGCCTTCCTTGGTGCTGTAACCGAGAGCTCTCACCTTGCCCGGCACCCTGGAAGGGGCCCAAGGAGGATTTGTCTGACTGCAGCCTAAAGCAGCCTGCTGCAAATTTGACATTTTTGGATGTCTTTGGTTTTTATCTTAAACTCAAAAGAATTTTGACTTCTATTATACAATGTGTCTATATTATTTTAAATATAAAACTAATGTTTCTTTAAGGGTGGAGTAGATTAACACAACAGGAGATGGACATGATTTTTCCGTGCCTTCAGAACCTAATTATCTCCCCAAGGCCACACCTCCAAACAGCATTATATTGGGGGTTGATTTGAACATACAAATGAAGGGGGACACATTCAGTCCATAACAACAATAGAACTTTTTAAGAAGCTAAGTCAACATTGACCTTTTAACTTAAAGGTGAAGAGTTTAAATTTCTGACAGTCCATAATTAGATTCTGAAGGTGACCCTCATGGATGAGATAAGTGCTCTTATGGAACAGAGAGAGGCCCTGTCTTTCTGTCATCTGAAAAGATTGCCCTCAGCCTGAATCTGCCAGCATCTTGAACTTTAACTTCCCAGAAAACTGATGAAGGCAATTATGAATAAGGATGGGTGGGGTTTTTTTCAAAATACAGAGGATGCCAAAAAATATATACGCATACTTCATATCTTGTAATTTCAGAAGTCAAACATGACTTGAGTATTACAATTTTAATATAGTTTTTTCCTTTCTTAGAATACATTTTTTTGGCACCTTCTGTATCTGTTGTGATGATCAGCATATCCAAGTGTGCAATGGGTGAAGGAATCTTATCATTCACACTGGTCTGTGGGCGTGACTGTGCCACCCACTTGAGCCACAGTCCTGATGAACGGTTAGTGGGCCACTGGCTGGCTGAGGAAACATCACACATAGGCCATAGACTGGATGGCAAGAGGGCAAGAATGCTTGATGAAGAAAAAATGGAACTTTTCAATGCGAACTTCTCAACATTGGGATGGTAGACCCAAGGGAGCTAAAAATAAAAGCAGTCACACGACGGCTGGAGGACCCCAAAGGGACTGTGTGCAGGCCTCACTCTCCCTGTTATGGATTTCATTATTTCAATCATATATCCAGCAAAGTTGCTAATTTTAACCAACTATTATAATAATTTACCCTATAAATTCTCATAGATTTTCTTGATGAATAATATGAAAAATATCAATTTTGTTTCTCCCTTTACAAATTTGATACTTTTTGTTTCCTACTACAATCATATTATACTGAAAGGGACCTATAGTACTTTCTATAGTATATTAGAAAGAAAGCAATGATGTGGGCTAGGTGCTAGTAATCCTTGCACTCTAGGAGTCTGAGGTAGGTGAATCCTTGTGGCTTACAAGTTCGAGACCAGCCTGGGAAAAAGCAAGACCTAAGCTCTACTAGAAAAGGAAAAATTAGCTCAGCATGGACACCTGCTGAGGTGTACAGCTGTGGTCCTGTTACTTGGGAGGCTGAGGCAGGAGGATCGCTTGAACTCAGCAGTTTGAGGTTGCTGTCAGCTAGCTTGACACGACAGCACTGTAGCCTGAGCATCAGAGTGAGATTGTGTCTTCAAAAAAAAAAGAGAGAATTCTCAAGAATCCTCAGCTCAAGTGCTTGTAGCAGATGGATCACCTTGTAATTCATTTGTGTATTATTTGAGGTATGGATCCAAGTTGATTCATTTTTTCAGATGGCTTTTGCACATTACTTCATTAATCGAATTTCTAATATTTCACTATCCTTCTATTTCTAAAATAAACTTCTTGGTCAAGATGTGACATGACTTTAGTAAATTTCACATATATATGTCAGTTTAGTAAATGTATGTGTGTGCACACACCTATGTATGTGCACAGATTCATGCACATATGTATTACATAAGCATACTCTTTTACAATTTGCTGATTTCACTTAGGGTTTCCACATCTGGTTGATGAGTGAGATTGGTTTATATTTTTCCTTTCACTATCCTTTTTGAGTTTTGGTAATGACGTCAAATTAAATTCCTAAAAAAATTTAGTAGTTTTTCCTCTTTTTCAATTCTCTGAAATGGTTCTTAAGAACATGAGGGCCCGGTGCTTTTTTGTGGGAAAATATTTGACTACTGATCAAATTTTTAATCATTATATGACCTTTATAGTTCTACTTGAGAAAATTTTGTTACTTTCTCCTTCTGTGTAGAAAACAGATTTTTCATCTCACTTTTCTTGTTTTTAATCTTAATACTATCCTCTAACAGTTCACCAGTTCCCCTCTCCCCTGGCGTCTTCTCTCTTCTTTCCCTCATTAATTTACAAAGAACCGGAAAGTCTCCTGACTCAGTGATTGTAGCTGATCATTTGAATTTTAGGGTTGGGGTGGAGGATAAGGAAGGAAGGAAGATGCAGCACACAATAAGAATAAATGTGAGGAAAGAATCTTCTAGTATTGCAGGGCAGGCACAGTGCATTTTAATTGGTCATCAAAAGCTCAATTATATTTAGTTTTACTCAACTGTAAAGTGAAAAGAAAAATAGAGTCTACATCATGGGATGCTGAGGATCAAACGAATTAATGTGAAACAACCATGTAAGACAGTGTGGGGCACATAAGGAGCTGTCAGTCAATATCATTGATTGCTGTTATCATTATGTATAAAGGAGAAACAAAGTAACAGATCCACGTCTGAAGAACTAGGACCCAGACACTCAAAGTATGTTTATTGTGGATTTCTCACACTTGGCCCCTAGGTCCTCTTCTCCCCACCTGGTCATGTTCCTCACACTGAACGCCCTCCCTCCAGTCTCCATAGATGAATGTTGAAATACCATGGAGTGAGTAGGGTGGCTCCAATGAGGCCGCATGTAACCTTTCACAGCCTTTCTGGGAGGGGCAGTTAAGCCTTACACAATCAGATTTAACATAAAAGGCAGGGAAGTATTACAAGATGCATAATCCCTTCTCCATGATTTATTTCTTTATTTAGTATTTAAGTGTTTATGATGTGTAAATCAGAAATGAAAAAGGATGTTAAAGCCATTGTCGCCTCTAATACATTGACAAAGTTTTGCTGAGAAGAGGCATAACATCGCCTGCTTGAGTGTTCATGTTAACATTACATGCAAATATTGTTAATTGGGTCTATCCATACTTGCATATTGGCCAAGTGGACCTTCTAGGCTGTGCTATCCAATATGGTAACCACTAACCACAGGCAGCTATTCAAATTTAAATGAATACAAATTGAATAGAGTTAAAGAATCTGGTTCCTCCGTCACACTGGGCACATTGCAAAGGCTCAGTAGCCACATTGGTTACAATATCAGACAACTCTGAGTTATAAAACATTTCTACCATCCCAGAAAGTTCTGTTGGACAGCTCTGCTCTAGAGAGAATTTCATCAATAATTAAAGTAGTAGGGTGGCGCCTGTGGCTCAGTAAGGAGGGCGCCAGCCCCATATGCTGGAGGTGGTGGGTTCAAACCCAGCCCCAGCCAAAAAAAAAAAAAATAATTAAAGTAGTAGTAGTTTCTGCACAGGTACCTCAGGGAACTCACTAAACTGGCTGAACGCCCAAGGCCACGGCTAACCAAATTAAACGCAGAGTGTTCTTTTAAGCATGTTAAACAAGTGCTTGGGAATGTTATTTATTTATCTTGGGAATTATCCTGGAGATGTCAAAATTCAAGGATTCTGAATTAGTGAAGCCCAAATTAATGTGATTTACTGGTGAAATCACATTAATTCCTAGGTGAATCTTGAAGGCCATGCTTTCTTTCACCTCTTCCGGGGTAGAGGTCACCTCCAACCTTACTCCTACCTTTTACTACTTACATACTTGTTGATGTAAATAATCACCTATTTCCTTGTCACTATCAGCCCTGAAACTATTGTCAACTGTGGTCACTTTCCTAGAATATGTCACTGAGCATTATCATTGCTTTTGCTCTATGAGTGACATCTTTGGCAAAAGCACCTCCTTCCAGGCAGTTTTTGCCAACCAGACCTGGTAAAAATGGGCAATTTATGATGTTTCCTGTTGTGTATGAATCAAGTATCAGACATACAAATGCTGAGTGTTTCACAGATGGAAGGATATTCTTTTGGTGTATTTGTAGCAAGTCACATGGGCATGGTGACATGTACATGAGTCAAGAGTGAGGGCCAGGGCACCTTGGGGCCACCAGGGCATCATGGGGCCATGGTTTCCTCCTGCGTTTGTTGGGTGCTGGATTAGACAAGGGATGACAGCCAGCAAGAAGAGGGTGAGGTTGCTCGTGCATTGCTTCAACTCCTGCTGACATGCGAGGGGTGGGCAGGGTCCTGTAGAGAATCAACCATAGGGTTGTAGAAATGTTTTTTTCTTGCCCTCGCAGAGCTGTCGTGACTCATTTACCAGCAGCTCACTCTCTCCTGTCTATTCAGAGCTATGTTGGTTATGGGCGAAGTCACTCACTTTAGTCCTGTCCCTGCTCCCGTCTCTGGAGCTCACTAAATAGGGAGCTTCTTTTCAACAAATGATAAACAGCAAATCCAGAGGGAAGCTGCAGAGAGAGGATCAAGGGAACGAAAGTTCAGAAATATTTGTTTATCAGGTCAAGTATATGAGTAAAATACCCAGACCTCAGGATATATAGAGTTATCTTCCTAGATTTCCAGACTATCTTCCCATTAATTGTTCCATGGAATCCACCACTAAGCCCATTCTTTCTTCCACTTACTTCTGAAATGTGTTCATCTGCCCTTCTGCCATCCCATCAAAATGCCCACCACCTTGATGTTAGAAAACTGTCTGCCCTTCACACAACCACCAGAGAATGATACTTAAAAAGACAAATCTTTCTTGCCTAGGATAAAGACCAAATCGATCAATCCCGTCTCTTGAACCCTCCTGGCCAGCTGCTGCCACACTCTGTATCGTAACCCGCTCGGCATGGCAATCACGCTCCTGGGCTCTTCCCCAGACTCCTCTACAGAGCCGCGTTTGTCCCTGCCTCGGGGCCACTGCACATGTGCTTAAACTGCTCTTCTCTCAATTCCCTCTTGTCTAGTTGATTCATACTCATCTTTCCTATGTCAGTTTAGTCACCACTTCCTCTTTGCCTGTTGTTTTAGTCGTCACATCCTGCTCTCCTGGAACTCAGTCATATTAAAGTTTTACATTTATTTATAAGGGTGACTGTTTGATTAATCCTCTTTCCTGTAAGATTTATAAACTCCAGAGACAATATTTACCTTTTACTTACCATTGTATTCCCAGCTCCTTACACTACGCCTTGGCAATTGAGGCGTGAGTAAACCATTGTTGGCCAAACAAACAGTAACTTTTGTGATCTGCCGCAGAGGAGCACGGTATACAAAGGAAGCACATAGACAGGAGCCCTGGGTGCAAATCTTGACTCTACCATGTGTTAGTCAAGTGATCTTGGGCCAGTTGATTTCTCTCTCTAAGCTGAGCTTTCTCATCAGTAAAATGGGCATAATCAAATTTCCAAGAGGTTATGAAGAGAAGAAATAATGTATGCCAATTAGGCAGCCAGTACAATGTCCTCATTATTACTGGGTATTCAGTTTAGAAACAAGATGGAAAGTCCTCTGGTAAGTGCATAGCACCCCCCATCCCCAGGAAGAAGTGACACACCCAAAAGGAAACAGATAGTAACATTTTTTATTAAATATTACAGTGGATCAAAAAGTACAAAATATCTCTTGCCTGCTATGTGATTGGGAAACTATTGGCACGTAATACAGTATCAAAAGCAGTAATAAGTACAATTTGGAAAACATACAAAATTGAGTGTTTATAGTTGGCTCAGCACTCTTCTGGTAGTGTTTAAACTAATGCAAAGGTTACTCAATAACCTCTCCATTGGGAAACTATATAATATCACTGGGCCGTGTTGCTATATACAAATAATCACCTTACAGAGCATAGAGGTTACATAGCTGGAATCACCAAAAAGTATACAATATTTACAACACAGGAAAATTTTAAAAAGTATAAACAGCCAAGAGATTATGCTGCTATTCTTCAGACATATTTCAACCATGGGGAGACAAGCAGAATATCAAATACACCAATAGCCAACACTGGACTTCTAAGTGCTCGAGATAATCATAGCAATGGTGTGGGTCTCACCAGGGTGAAATCGTTCCCATTTCTCTTTAAAACTGGGACAAGAGTAAAACTAGACCAGATGGGACTTGGCTGACCACCACCAAATGTGACTTTGTGGGACATTAAGTGAAGAAGAGAAAGAAATGGTTCTCTTTGAAGGCACACTACATAAAATATTTTTGTGGGACCACCTCGAAATTTCCATCAGACACACCAACACAGTGAAATACAGTACTTGAGAATTCATGCACCAGGTCAGAAAGTTGTAAAGTCCACATGGAGTTTTAACAAACCCTTCTGTATATGCCCTGATAAACAAGTGAACTTAAGAGCTTCTAGTTAGTAAATAAATAAGTCAGTCCTGTGGCAAATATTACAAGTTTGAATCACTTACTAGGAGAATACTTAATTCCAAAACTTGGTTGGGTTGTATTTCTTTCTTTCCTTTTTTTTTTTTTTTTTTTTTAAATATTTAGTTGCCAAAAGTTAAGCCAGAAGTTGCATGGAAAGGTTTTTAAAAAAATATTATTTAGAATCTCCAAATCTCCGATAAATCACGGACTTGAGTGCATTTTGAATTGCAACATTTCTTGGAAGCCACGCTTAGTCAATAGATTTATGACTCCACTGCCAATTAGATTCCACAGTTTCCTTTACAGCGCTACCAATAACAATGGTTTGATTGCACAAAGAAAGGCTTGTGCAATTCCATTCAATAATAAGGCCCCTTGAACTCAAACAATGCAAACAAAGCCCTATTTAAGACTTTTTAAAACATAATTCTCAGCCAATGAAGAATTCAATGGTCTTTTTGAAAGATTTCCAAGATCTCTGGTCAGAGTTTTAAAACAACACACTGCTTCTGTTGGGAATGTATACCCTCATTTCCCTTCATTCGTCCTGATGTTCTGCTGAGGGTATGAGCTTCCTCAGACAGAAATAGTGAGTCTCCTCTCAGAAGAGATGAGAAAAACAAAAGCTGGACTATGTTAACATTGTTTGAAAATGGTGTGATCGAATTCCAACATGATGAAACCAGACTGAAATCATTGCAGTGGGGAAAACAAATGCCCCATATTACAAATAGAAAGGTGACCTCCCCTGGGCACAGACAGCTCCCCTTTTTTTTCTTTTTTTGAGAAATGAACTCCCAGAAACCATGTCCAATCTAGCCCATGTTGGCTGCACTGAAGTCTCCTTTTTCTTCCATGTTGTCCAATTCTGTGTCCATTCCATCTAGTGCAACTTTCTTATATGTGTCCTGGCTAACATTTTGCCAGCTGGAATTTGAAATGTTCCCTGCCCATCCCCCCCCCGCCCATCTTGTGCAATAGCAGGATAATCTGCGCTCACACATTTATAATCTAAATGCTACTAGTCTATCTATGGTTCTATTAAATATATATATATATATATATTATTCCACAGGAAAGGTAAATAATTAATTGAAGCAAATGGAACTCTTAACACTGGATCTCTACATTCTTTTGTTTCCACCTTTGGATATTAAGTATGTTACATTGAATATTTGGCTTCATATCATGGAGACATCTCAATACAAATGCATGGCATGCATGGCTTGGTTTAAGAGCCGCAGTCTCATTGTTATCAGTTTTGATTATTTTGCAGTCGAGTTACCTATTTGGAAGTTGAAAATTGTCATCAACTTCCATAGAATTAAATATCTCAGAGGTAAAAGACTCGGGTTAACTATGGTTCTAAAGTCTACTGGTAGTGTTGTGGGAGGGGGAAAGTGGCCTGGGGAGTTCATCCAAGCAGTCTTCAGCAGGGAATGGAATTTGGGAAGAAAAGCCACTCTCTGTATCTTTAATAGCATTAGAACACGCGTCCCATCTGATGGTACATCCCGGTAGCCAATGGAATCAAGTGGCAAGAATGACAATAGGCATTCTCGACATCTTTTGACTGCTTGAACAGTGTTATCATTTATTTCCAACCATGAAAGAAATCATAAAGCAGACTGTATGGGCAGGTGGTTAAAAACAAGACACAAACCACCCTCTGTGTGCATATACATACGAAACTTGTGCCTCGTAAACCCAACGAGGAGGATGGCTTTCTTTTGAAATGGCTAATCCAGTATGCCAATTATCCCCAAAGATGCAGCCTGGGATATTCTTCTTGGGAATGACAAGAAACCAACTTGATGAAGGCCGTATGACTACTTATTACTCAAAGGACAGAGGCCTAGAGAAGCTATCAGGACTTCAGCTGCTCCTCCTCTCCGGATGGCTGAGCTCCATCCTCTTCCCAACCCCCTTTCCCAGACCGTTTATAGGGATCAGTGCCAACACCAATGTAAATCACTTTGGCTCCTGTTCTAATTTCTGAAATTCCTAAAATATCTGTGCAGCCCACAAATATGTCCTCTAGACTCTGTTGTTATTCAGCAGCTCGCTGCCAGTGAGGTTTTTGTTTTTATGATTCCTCTGGTATGTAGGACAGTTTCACAGCCTAGATAAGGTAAGTACAATGCTCAATATTTTCACATAACCCAATACTTCAAAGCAAAGCATTTGGCCGGGTAAGCAGTGTATAAGCTCTTTCAACTATGCCATTTATGAGGAACAAAATCCTTAAGTTGCTGATCTGCAAAGGAACGTTCTTTGCACTATTGTGTGTGCTCGACTATTTCTGGTTTTTTTTGTCATTTGTTCCACTGAATCAGTTGCTTCAATTTGTAAACAATAACTTTACCACCCAAAGCTGCTCAAAATAAGATGTGGAAAAATTACAGACATAGATCAACAACTACGACAGTCAGTCAGCCTTTAAAACAAAACAAAAACAAAAACAAAAAGACCTGCAAACAAAAGTGGTACTGTTTAATTAAAAAAAAAAAAGACAAGAAGGAACTGGGAGAAAATGGAACTACCTGTATATAAATTAGGTGAGCAAACAGTGATATGGGTAGTTTTAAGAAGCAAATATATACAGTCAATTGAACAGTGTTTACTTCTCTGGATTGTTTAATAGTGTCAAAATGAAGGATCTATTGACGTTTTACTATACATTGCATTGATTGAACCTTGGAGAGTTTTAAGAAAAGAGGGGCATCCCTTGGCTCATGTTTGCCAGTCTTCCTTGCCCCTTCCTTTGAAATGCCTGCCCCCTTTTTTTCTTTCTTTGCCTATGTTGTTTCCTGGCAACCCCAAACTCAGGTGGGGCCCTCTAAGTTCTTCCTGGTCATACACAAATCCCTCACAAGGCCCACATGCAAAGCGAATGATCTGGAGGTACCAGGGCATCCATCTGTGCTGGAAGGGGGTCAAGACCGACCAGCCTAGGCTGGAGTTGTCCCAGAAAAATCAGGCATGTTTGCCTCCCCTCTCAGCCCCTACATCTGGGACTGATCGTACCCCCAGGGGAGAAGAAATACTGATTTCTAATTCCGTAAGCCATCACTCCAAGGGAAAAACGTGAAGCTGTTAGCCCCGTGCTTTGGGCTGCTGGGCAGAGCTGGGCCTAGAGTTTTGTACTGGGGTGTACAGATGACAGCTGGGAAGATGGAAAGGCAGCTTGAGGATTTATAGCAGCTAAAGGGTAAATGCTGTTGTGCAAAAGGTCCCCATATGAACTTCCTACCGGTGTGGCCGCAGCCAAGTGTCTGTATAGCTGCTGAGAATTTGTTGGCGATGTAAAAATTCCTCTTTGCATCACAAGCGAGTGGAAAGCCAGGGGTTGCATGAGTGGAGAAAGCACAGTCTGGTTTTTCAAGTACTGCAGAGAATGAGAATACCCAGCCGGCACTCTGGAATTGAGACCTGAATTACACAGGCTTCCAGAATACAGACCTGGGAAGATAGGGGAGGAGAGGTGAGGCTTGTGGCCTTCTGATGCGCCCCCGGGATGCCCCCCGTGCACTGCCTTGCCACCTTCGCTCTCCTGCTCAGAGGCCTTCTCCTTCACAGAGACCTCCTTGGACGGGTCCAGGGGAGACACAGCCCGGGCCTTCTTCCCAGCAATCACAAGGTCCAAATCCTCCAGGCTGCGTTTTATTGGCCGCGCTGCACCAATGTTCTGTGGGCTCATTTTCCGGTGCAGGATGGGGTGCACCATGCCTTCCATCTTCCTGAAATTGTCCAGTCTCACATGGTGGGATTTTCCTGATCTTGAGAGTGATTCGGGGTATTTTTTAGGGGCCGACATGGTCATGGGCGATACCCGACAGGCTTTGGGGTGACAGTCTCGACTCTGGCTGCTTATGACCTGGAACTGGGAGACACCTTTGCTCTCCTGGGGCCCCGTGGCTGAGTGGGCCAGGCCCAGGACCTTGCCAGTGGGTTTGTGCAGGTTCTTGGGAAGGCTCAGATCCGTGGGCTGATCATCCGCAGGGGCTTCTGCCGCGGCTGACTTTTTATCTGGCAGGTGCAGAGATGCGAGATAATTTACATGGAGCTTTTCTTGGTGTTTGTGGGAAGGGAAAGAACTGTTTTCTGACTCTCTGTACATGTCCCTGGCAGGGTACTTGGACGTCTGCTCATTATGAAGGTGATGTTCGGTGTGTCTGTAGAGGCTGTGCAGATGAGGGGAGGAATAGAAGTCTGCCAGGAAGCTAGGCATGTGGGCATGGGGGAGTGTCCTTTTCTCTAACAGTTTATCCTTGCCCTCCTGAATTTCTTGCTTCAGGACATAGGAGTCTGCAAGGGGGTTAAGGTGATGCTTGGAGAAGCTGCAGCGGTGGGGTTCAGATCGACCCAGCTTCTCATGCTTAAAAATGTCATTGATGCTCTTCCTCTCTTCCGAGGGCTTGCTTTTGAAACTCTGGACGTGCTGAATCACCGATGGGCGGCTGACAGCCATGTGGTCGGTGCTCTGGCCGTGGTGGGCCTGGGACAAACCTGAACACAAGTCATCCCTAGCAATCAGTTTCTTTTTGCTGATCAAAGGGGGTGGGGAGCCGTAGGGGTAGCTGCTGGAGAGGCTGGCCCCGCTCACCTGCGACAAAAGCTTTTTCTTGGCCAGTGGGGACATGATGCCTGGGTTGCCCCTTGAGTAGAGCAAGGGCGTGTAGTTGAGTCCGTGGTTTTCGTTCATGGGCCCAGTCAGGTCTTTGTCTTTGAACATGTCAAATGACTGGACCACCAGGACCTTTGGGGTCTGTTTGAGAGCGGTGTGGATGTCGTCACTGCCCAGCTGGTCCACCTTCACGGTGCAGTTGGCTATGTAATCTGCCATCGCGGGCAGTTTGTCATCCTCCATCTCGTTCTGGTTTGCCAGCGGTGGCTGTGAGGTGGGGTAGCTGGGAAAGGACCCTTCCTGGAGGTCATTATCAGTGCTCTCTGTAAAACAGCAGGGTTTGGATTCTTGTTTGGAGTCCACCAGGTTACTGGGAGAGGCGAGTGACTGTTTACCGGCCCCAGAGACCACGGCTGGATCCCTTTCGGCAGCCAGAGAAGCACTTGCCGGTGGAGGCGCAGGTGCCTTCTCTCCCGCCTCCTCCGCAGCCTGCTCGCTGTTGGAACCTTGGTCTGTTTCACTGTCCTTTTCTGGGTCTGTTCTGGACGCCGGGGGCCTCACCACAAAATCCTGATACCCTTCCATTTTTTTCTTTATGTCTGTTGCTGCAAGAGGCTCAGGGATGTTTTTCTGGCTTAAAGTCTCTTGTTCTTTCTCTTGCTCTGATGAAACCTGATGAAATATTTCAAAAGACAGGAGAAAATCAAATACACTGACACGTTTTGCTATGAAATAAAATATTACACGTGGTAGTTTTTCTTCAAAACTGGCTTGTCAATCAGCTCACGGAGTTTGTGTAAAGCTTTATTACTCCTCAATCATGGCTCTAAACAAAGAAATCTAAATTACAGAAACATTAGGGGAAATATGCATATTCACTTTAGTCCCTTATGAAGCACCTATCAAAATAGCAAAGTGTTATGTACTGATGCTATACAATCATATCACTCCTGATTCTAATATATAGTTTAATTCTAAGGTTGTCTTCTTGTCAAATCAGTCAATTATCTAAATGGGTTTTAAATTACATGGTGTGTTTTATGACACTCCTGAGAAAGATGTTTTTTTTAGCACCTCTCTTTCAAAAATCCAACCAACTCCATGTCAACAATAAATACTCTGTTAAAAAAAAATACTCCTTGTCTCTCTTTGAGAGGGCAAATTTCTTCCCAACATGTTCAATATACTGCCCTGAAAATTAGTAATATTTAAATGTTAATAATTTCTACTCAGCGCCAAGCAACACATAGATAATGTTAAACTACTGAAAAAGTACCCAGATGCAATGGCCACCTGGATTCTTGGTCCTTCTAGCATACATTTCTTTTAAAGCAAAAAAAAAGAAGTTGTCAAAATTTGGGCAGTGGGTGCCACCACAAATCTAGCTTTTCTGTTTAATGAAATATATTATAGTCAATGAGATGGACACTCTTTATGTACTCTTACTGACAAAAGCTGTGGTCACAATTCGATTCATTTTAATGGTATTGTGTAGCAGTGTAAACTTTGACCTTAAGAGGTCATCTTAACGTTCCATCTGTGACCCAGCTGGCTAACAAGCTCTTGCAAAACTGCTGTCCTTCTGCCCTGACGTGTCTTAGTAGAACAGTCACAAAATAGCTATATTGAGCTGATCTTCTCTCACCCCCCACCCCAGCTTATCCCTTGAACTTTGCTCTTCTCTGTTAAAAAAAAAAAAAAAAGGTGTCTTTAGGTAAGATTGAGAATGCTGGTTTAGGGATATGTAAGAACAAAGTTTTAAGGAATCGTGCCCATTTTATAGATACTTCTCCTCAAATCCACTTAAAGACATTTTGTTTCTTAGGGACGAGTTATACCTAAAAGCCTTTGCTTATCATCTTCTTTTCTTTTCCTTTTTTTTTTTAGTACTAATAGTTGCCTTTTCCAGTACAAACATCATTACTTGTTCCACATGAATAATCATCATCGGTCTCTTGACTTATATATTACATGAAAATACAGAAAATTGAGTAAGGGAAATGAGAAAGGCAAATTGCATTTAACAGTCAGTTTCTTATGTGGCTAGAGGCTGACATGGGGCTACGGCGATTCTTGGACCACTTATGTTTCTACGACCTTGGCCTTCAGGTATATCAGAGGCCCATGCTTCTGGTTATAATACCCGTCTAGGACGTCTTTGAAAAGCTAGGCAGAAACAAAATGAAAAGATCCTTTTTTTAGGATGGCATTTTATGATCTACTTTAGTATATTAGATGTTATCTTCTGACCAGGTACCCTGCAGTCCAATTACCTGAATATAGTGGATTTCACTACAAGGGTTTTATATCACCCTCCCTATCTCCATTGTATTCACTGCTTTCATATTGAAAACATGAAAAATTAAAAACAATGACAACCATGAAATCCAAATCAAAAATCCCAAACACAAACTATGAGAAAGAATAAACCTGGCAAATAACATGGGTGTCTGTCTGAAGTAGGGAGTGGTCCTTACTATAAGTCAACCTGAGAGAGGGTGGGAATTCCACGAAGTTGAGATGACCTCATTGAGGCAATCTTTGAAATCTAGGACATTCACAGCCCCTTGATGGAAATAGTTGGGGCCTATAGGAGAGAGATCTTAACACTTTTAAGGGTTTCTCTGAACTCCAGGGAGTAGGGCTCTACTCTTGGCAACTGTCATCTTGGGAGACTCAGCACATGGGCTGAGATTCTGCCCATAACTTCCCAAACTGTCTCCAACTCCTCCCCCAAAATAGAGTCATTCAAAGATTCGGCTGGCCCCTTGGTCCTCAGTTTGTCCCTTGGCACTCCAGCAGCACTGTACATAAGGTAGCTAAAAGAACCCACTACAGAGGATTAATAAAGCACCAGGCCAACAGAATAAAGGAGAAAAGGAATGTAAGCCTTAACTTGAAATTTCCTTGCTTTTGGCCTTTTATGTTGAAAGCCTGCAGATGCTTAGAAACCTATATCATCTTTCCCTTGACCCTTCTTTTAGTTACTAGAGCTTAAAATAATTATGAAACTTAAAAACAAAACCCAAAATTCTCCTCTTGGTTACTAACAACACTGTCTCCTCATTTAAGAGTCGTTTTGGTGACTTATTGTCTGAATAAGAGTTTAGGGTGTGTATGTTGTGTGTTTTCAGCCAGTGTTTAATTAGGGAGTCTCTTATGTGTTCATTATAAACCTGATTTTTAGGGGGTATTTAACATTAGCACCAAAATTCCCCCTGGGGTTGAATCCTAGAACATGCTGTCTCCAAATGTGGCTGCTAAGTTTTTTTATGGGCAGCAAGGTTTTTTATTATTCATGTTGAAACAGAGCCCAGATCAGCCTACATGACTGGCTGTAAGCTGACGGTAATGGCTTCTACCGAAGGCCTGTTGGAGGCTGCGGGTAGCTGGGGCTTCTTTCAAAAGGTTTAGAAACTACCTGTTAATATGAGAGATAATAATGGTTTCAGAGGAACCATTTCAAAATTCCCCTATAAACAATATGCACTTATGTTTCTAAATTGGTCTTGACCCAAGGCTGTTGTACAGAGGTCGATTATGGGAGACAAACACATTTCTAAAATTTTCAGGAGAGTCCTGTAGAGACAGAATCCACCTATTCCAATGTCCCTCCTGATATTCCCCCAAAGCATTTTGTAAAGTCACACAAATTTCTCAGATAGACTGGCCATGAGATGGCAAGAAACCATGTTTTACAATGGGATACCTTGATTTTAGAGAGCTGTAGCTCTGTTCCTTCCTTCTAAGTCTGGGCATTTGCTATTAGTTCTTATTTACTTATTTATTTTAAAGACAGAGTCTTTCTCTGTCACCCAAGGTGGAATGTGGTGGCACACAATCCCAGCTCACTGTAACTTTGAGCTTCTGGGCTCAAGTGATCCTCCTGCCTTAGCCTACCCAGTAGCTATAGGACTACAAGGACATGCACACTTGGCTAATTTTTTATTTTTATTTTTATTTATTTATTTTTTTTTGTAGAGCTGGGATCTCACTATATTGTTCAGCTCTCTCTCAAACTCTTAGCCTCAACTGATTTTCCTGCTTTGGCCTCCCCAACACATTGGGATAACAGGCGTGAGCCACTGCACCCACCCCTGCTACTAATAGTTTTGTGTTGATGTTTTCCTCTTCTTAGATTCTATTCTTGGCCTATCCCCATCCAATACTATGCATTGCATTTCAGCTCCTGAACAAACTAAAAGGTTTTTAGGAACTAGAGAACTATTTGGGGAACTGTGAAGCTAAGATTTTTTGTTTCTTAATCTAACCATGCAACCGTGCAAGGATACAACTGTGGATTCAGGGTTCCAGAATACCTGCGGGCAGGATATGTCTCATAGAATTATTTCTGTACAGCAAAGCAACTCACCTCTGATGCATCTTGGGGCTTTGGGGCATTCTCTTTTTCTTTCTTGCTCTTAGGCATTTCATGTTTGATGCGTTTGGTTCCTGATACTTTTGTTTTATTCTCATTTTCCTGTGAACTGTTCTCCTGTTTCCGAGGTTTGATTGGAGGCAGGGGCTTATCTTCCTCTCCTTTAATAAACCTTTCATATGGTAGGATTAATCTGAAAGGAGAGCAGAAGAGATGATCAGTCAGTTGAGTAATTCTAGGAGCATCAACACCACAGAAGTTTAGGTTCCTTTTTTAATACAAGCAACTCCCTGAATAACTTCATCTTCAGCGACACTGATGCACTTCTAGAATCTTACTCTACAGTTTAGTGATTTACTTCCTCGTTCAAAATCAGTACAAGTAACTTATACACTTCTCTGCAAGACCTCTTTCTTGTTTTGTGGGTCCAAGGATACCCATGGAAGCATCTGACAGAAACATTATCATCGTCATCACTGCCCATGACACTTGCCTCAGTGCCAACAACCTTGTAACAATAACAGCAAGGGGAATAGCTCCTGTTCATTTACCATTCCATCAATGGCTACATGTTGCACACCTACTGTGTGCCAGGCAGTGTTCTAGGCAATGAAAAACAGCAGTGAACAAAACATTCACAGCCCCTGGCCCTCAATGAGCTTATATTCTGGTAAGTACTAGTACATGCCAGGTACATTATAAAGATTATTTCACGTAACCTCCACAACATCTCTCTTAAGTATTATTGTTGTTGTTGTTGCTGCTCCCTTTTAAAATATGAGGCAACTAAAGTCCGAAAAGGTTACACAAGTTGTCTAAGAGTCACACCATTTGTTAGAAGTTGAATTGGAACTTACTTCTGC